>VSMD01110355.1:0-114557 GCA_008750895.1 Mirza zaza | reverse complement strand
ATTGCATAGGGGAATCTATGCAAGGTGAAAAAATACCACACTAGCCTCTGCTTCATGAATAGCCTCCAAGAGACAATTGTGGTTATTTTCCTATTGCTTTCCTTCAGGCATCTAGGAGGACTTTAGAGCTGATCATGGGAATGAGGAAGAAGAGGAAATATTTACTGTTTTCCTTCCTTTTCTTGTTTCCTATTGGCCAAAATTCATTCCACAGGGAGTTAATTCACTTGGATTTCCAAGTGCCATCATGCAAAATGACCAGTGCTTATTCAGGAGGCCAAATCTCAGGAAAAGATAGACATTCAGAATATATAGTGATCAACCTGGCCATAGAGAGGCAGCCAAAAGGAGGCCCTTATGGCAAGTGAATGAACAACCCCAGATGGCAGAATCATGCTGGTCCAAGTAAAATTTACTGGCCATTGCATCAGCTGGCTGAGGTTTCAGGAGATTATGGGACCAAGAGGATATATGGAGCCACAACAATTGTGGCCAATTCAATGTCTAAGTAGGGTTTATGCTGAGCATTTAAGGTTGGATTAACACATAGCAAAATATTTTATTCAACTTGATGTCATTCAACACACATTCAACAAACAAACAAAAATGTGTATCAAATTAAATGTCAGAGAGAAAACGCTAGGAAAATAAGTTTGAAATATGTAGATTATTGCATGATTTATTGAAATCCCTGAGATGGAGGTTATGGGAAAGAGTTCAATAGTGCCAATACAGTAAAAACAAATGATAATTTTGTTGCAATAAAAGATGCTTTTGTTCCTATTTTCCTGCAATCCAGGATAAATGTATTCTTGAAGAGAATGAAATTCTTTCAGGAAATTTAAACAGATATTCCATGCATATAAATATTACTATTGATAAATGTAACTATTCAAATCTCCCTATTGATAGAAAACATAATTTCATACAAAAATAAAACTTTCATATGTTATTGTATAATTGTTTAAAACATACAATTCCTGATGAAATTTAAACATGAGGAGACACAGACAAACCATACGATGAAAAATGCACAACTATCTTGCCAATCATATTGATGCAAATTAAAATTAAGATTCCATTATAAAGTTGTTAAAATAAAAACATGAATTAAATATATGAACAAAAATCAGTAGGATTAGGGCTATAGGAAAAGAGGTAGTCTTATATTGATGGTTACACTATAAATTAGATTAAATTTCTGGATAAAAATATAGCAAATTTTACCAAAAACCATCAAACAATTTGTTTGATGGTACCATTGTAACAAGCAATTCCAAATGGTATAATGCCTCAAACATAGTAAAAATGAATTGTTTTGTAGCTTTCTCACAAGTTGTCATTCTGAACCCAGAATATTTTCATCTTGATGCTCCGCCATCTTCATTCAACCTATAGCCTCCAAAATCACCATGCTCATTTGCATCTAGTCAATAGATGGGGAAATAACAATGAAAGATCATATGTAGGAGGTTTTTATAGGCCTGATCTAGAAGTGAGATACTTTGCTTGTGCTTAATTCTATTATCTTCAATTCAGTCACATGAATTGCAGATAGTGGAGTTATACACAAATATTATTTCATAACTGGGAAAGAGGCTGGGGAATATACTCTAGCTGTGTGCTTAGAAATACAAAAAGTGGATTTGGTGAACAACTAACTAGTTTTTACACACCTGATTTCAAAATTTTTCATTCCACAATGTATCCTAAGAAAATAATTCAGAAAGATATAAAAAATATTATAAAGCTATATGCAGCACTCTCTATTCTAACACATAAAAATAAAGAAAAATTGGAAAGTGCCATAACTAGCTATTCCCTCACTAGAATGTTAATTCCATGAAGGCAGGGATTTTTGTAGGCTTGGTTTACTGAAATATCACCATATCTGGAATAATGCCTGGAATTTAGTATGTATTTAATAAATGTATTAAATGAATGAAAGAATTACTCTGTCAGTAGCACAATAAACCCAGCAAAAGAGTCAGGAAGTGCATACCACAATGGACCAGATTGTTCATTACACACAGCAGCAACTGATGAAATTAAGTTCAGGTGAGCAGGCAGAAGATGACTTTAAGAAAAAAATTGCTAAAGTAAACAATGGCATAGATAGATAATGCGACAATTGTTTTCTAGGAATTAGAGTAGGAGCTACCTGATTTTAAATGTAGGCAGTACAAAATAATAGAAAACCTACAGGAAGATCTTGGTAAATCTGAGGCACACTGGAGTTCATTGAAAGACCAATGAAGATGCAAGAAGAAGTTAGCAGTCTGAAAACAAGAAAGGCACCTTGGATGAAAAAAAACCCAATCAAATGATGATCTCAATAGAATCAGAAAAAGTATTTGAGAAAATTCAACATTGCTTTTTGATAAAAACATTTAATAAACTAGGGATAGAAGGAGACTTTCTCAATATGATAAAAATCATCTATAAAACCCCCACATCTAGCATCATACCTAATAGAAAAAGACTGAAAGTATTCCTCTAATATCAGTAAGAATTCCAAGATACAAAAAACAAAGGTATTTTTGTATTATAGAAATGAACCATCTGAAAATAAAATTAGATTTCCATTTACAATAGCAAAAACCATTTTGGGATAAATTTAACCAAAGAAGTGAAAGATATATACTGAAAACTACAAAACATCACTGAACAAAAATAAAGAAGATATAAGTAAATTAAAAGACATCATGTGCCTTTAGGTCAAAAGACTTGCTATTGAATAGGCCCCACATGTACTTGCCATCAAATTGGCACTAATGATCAACACTATGGTGCTCACATGGTAGTAATATTCTCCTGGGATTAGGGGGTTGAGGGGATAACCTTGCAAATAATGGATGAGGTAAGCATTGTAGAGGGGAAGGGCATCCCTCTAACCCTCGCTTGGGTGAGACAAAGACGTAAAATGTAACCAAAATGTTTGTACCCTCATAATATCCTGAAATAAAAACATAAAATAAAATAAAATGATAATATCTCCAAAACAAATGTACGGATTCCATACAATCTCGATCAAAATCTGCACTGAATTTTTTTTTTTTTTTGCAGAATTTGGCAAGCTCATCATAAAATTCACATAGAAATACAAGAGATCCAGAATAGCCAAGATAATCTTGAAAAAAAGGTTGGAGGACTTACACTTACTGATTTTAAAACTTAATACACAAAGCTACAGTAATCAAAATTCATGGTACAAACATAAGGATAAGCATGTTAAATCAATGGAATAGACTCAAGAGTCCAAAAATAAACTCATACATCTATGGCCAGTTGATTTTTGATAAGAATGTCAAAATTTTTCATGGTAAAGGAATAGAATATATTTAACAAATGGTACTGAGGCAAATGGATATTCACATGCAAAATAATGAAATTGGGCTGGGCTCATACCTGTAATCCTAGAATTTTGGAAAGGCAAGGTGGTAGGATCCCTTGAAGCCAGAGTTCAAAATCAGTCTGGGCAATAGTGAGACACCCATCTCTACAAAAAAATTTTTTAAAAAATAGTCCTAGCTACTAGTGAGGCTGAGGCAGGAGGATCACCTGAGCCAGGAGTTGGAGGCTGCAGTGAGCTATGATAATGCCATTGCACTCCAGCCTAGGTGACAGAATGAGTCCTTGTCATAAAGAAAAAAATGACATTGGACCCTTACCTCAAATTATATACAAAAATTAGCTCATGATAGATCAAAAATGTACATGTAAGAGAAATACAAAACTCTTAGAATAACATATAGGCATAAATTTTTCTGATTTTGGATTAGGCAATGCTTTCTTATATATTACACCCAAACCCACAGGAAACAAGAAAGAACATAGATAGATTTGAATTCAACAAAATTTAAATCATGTTGGGATCCAAAGGACACCATGAAGAAAGTGAAAAGATGACCTATATATAGAGAAAAAAAATTATGTCATCTATTACATAAATAGTATCCAGAATATATAAAGGACTCATAATTTAAAAATAAAGACATAACCCAATTTAAAAATGGGCAAAGAATGTAAATAGACATTTCTTGAATGAAATATACAAATGACAAGCAAATGAAAAGATTCTCAGCATCATTAGTTATAAAGGAAATGCAAATAAAAATCACAGTGATATCAAGCACTTTACATTCACTTAGGATGGTTAGTATCAAAAAGATAGACAAAAATTGGAAACTTCACACTTTGCTGGTAGGTATGTAAAGTAGAAGAACCACTTTGGAAAACAGTATGGCAGTTCCTCAAATGTTAAATGTAGAATTACCATATGACCCAGCAATTCTACCCGTAGATATTTATACAATAGAAATGAAAACATATGTCCACAATTTTTATATGAATGCTCTTAGGAGAACTACCCATACAAGAAAAAAAGTGTTAAATATTCATCAACAGATGAAAGAAAGAGAAAACTCTGGTTTATGCATAAAATGAAATATTATTCAGCAATACAAAAGACTAAAGTAATTATATATACTGTGACTGACCCTTTGAAACATTATGCTACCTGAATTAAGCTGGACACAAAAGGCAACATATTTCATTATTCTATTTATATAAAATACCTGAATAAGTTAATCTATATAGAGAGGAAGTAGAATAGTGGTTGCCACAGCTTGGGTGGGTGGGGAATTTTATGAGCAGCTGCTAATAGGAATAAAGTTTCTTTGTGTAATGATGAGAATATTGTGGAAATAGATAATGGTGATGGTTGCATAACTTTGTGAATATAATTGAAACCACTGAACTCTTACACACTTCAAAATAATAAAAAATATAAAAGTTCAGGGTGCTGCTTGATTCATGAATTGTTCTTTCCTCAAATAAACTTCACTAAATTAAAAAAATATACAAGTTTTAAAATAAATTCATAGATAATATATTCACAAATGGAATTTTAAGGAAATGTTAAAAACATATGTTCTGAGTTTTCCTAAGGTATTTAGTAGTTTTCAACAGGAAGTAAGCCATTACTTGTCACATCTCTCTGATAACTGACAACCATGTTGAATGATCCACATAATAGTATGGAAATTTCTTTGACTACTTTTTTTTTTTTCTTAAGACAGTTCCTGTAGTTACTAGTTAAGTAATACAGTGATAAATTATGATAGAAAAAAACATATAATAGGAAGATTCTCAGCAGTGTGTTTTCCTTAAAGTAGTTGTCTGATAGATGAGGTAGGCAAAGAACATTGTTTTTATCACACAATTTCCCAGCTTCTTTCATATAAATACCATAATGATTTAATACTGTTTATCTGAAATATTTGTATCATAGTTCAAGAAAATCATAAAGTTTATTTTTTATTGATAAAGCAAGTTATTAAATGTATACTCTAGAAATGCCTACCATCATTGTGATGGCGGCTATCAATAATTGAAGGCTTACTCTGTGCTAGTGGAAACATAAGTACTCTTTTATTGTTTATACGGTAACCTGTCAGTTAAGTAGTGTTAGTGTCTCCATTTTATAAATGAGGAATCTGAATTAAGATGTAAACCCAAGACTACATGACATCTGAGCTCTTTTTCTACCCCATGAATACCTGAATTTACATATAGTGCTTCAAATAACATTTTCTTGTCCTTTCTTGCTTTATACAAAACTTCAGAAAAATTTTATATACATATATATATACACACACACACACATGAACACACACTTACCTACACATACATAACATACACACATACACATTATGGAAGAGGTCACTAACCCTCTTTGGCAAAAATGGTTTATAGATGTGTACAGATATGTTTTGCTTGACTTATACAATGTATATATAAAAAAACAGCCAACCTGTAAAAACTAGGAGATATTTCAGATAAAAAAATGTAGCTTCTTCTGAATAATCAGAGATCCACCACTTCTAAGACCTACTTCACATTCTAGTAATTTGCATAGTATTTACATTGTATTAAGTATTATAAGTAATCTAGAGATGATTTAAAGTATACAGGGATGTGCATAGGTTATATGTAAATACTAAAACATTTTATAAAAGGGACTTGAGAATCCAAGGATTTTGGTATCCATAGGGCAGGAGTTGGGGCTTGAACTAATTCCCCATGGATACCAAGGGACAACTGTATATATGTATTTTAATTGTGGATATTCTGGTGTGTTTGTCTGGGATCTAATTGTTAGTCCATTGATTCAATGTTTCTAAAACTTTTCAATTCACAAATCCCTAAAAGTCAAGGAGCGTCAAAACATACTCCACCACCACTTTGGGAGTGTCAGGTCATAGTTTGAAAAGTTGACTACAAGTATACTATTTATTTGAAGTTCTGTTATTTGGCATAACTATCAATGTAAACATTGAATTTTATTCTCCCAAATTAATATTAATACTTTGTCCCCCAAATATTTGATGTTCTAGGAGAATGCAACATGTTTATCCTGTGACTGTTCTTACTCCTTAGTAAATAGATTTAAAACTTTGTATATATATGTAACCCACTTTAAAGAATATCATGCCATTTGATCATTCAATGAATTTGTGTATAGATGGGATGTTTTATTAGAGTTTCCATTATAAACAACACCTTCATTCATAATTCAAAGTATTCTATTGATTTATTTAGTTCTGAGATTATAAATATAAACTACTTTATGGAATTATTCACAATGATGCTTATAGCCAGTCTTGTTTTTCAGTTGAATCTTATTTTATTATTTTAACATATGTGATTTCCTCTACTAAACTATGGAGGGGGATATAATTTAGCTGTTTAAAGACTAAAAATATGTGCCAACCTTTAAGCATCTAGAGTTTTACATCATGGAATCTAGCTTATTTGATGTCAAAACTGAGGTTTAAATAATTTAAAAATTAGCAAATCGATAGTGGACACCCACAGTCAAAAAACAGCAGCAGCAACAATAACAACAACAAACAATTGGCTGAATCCAATCTTTTATTTTTGAACCAAATTCAGTTGAACCTATAATGGTGTGAGAGGGGCACATGGGTTATGGTGGTTGGGTGGGAGTGAGAATTGCAGTTGCATTCAACATAAGCACAGAGACCAACTGAGTAAAGGATAATCTTCAAAATCAATTGACTGATTATAAACAAAGATTCATAAAGCTCTGTATATGGTGAGTGTAATAGTATAATTAAGAAAACATTTTTTGCCCAGAAGGAGATTGTCATGCATTATGATTCAAAGAAACTTAATGTCTGAGTAACAAAATCTATTTGATATATTATTGGACCAACTGTAGGATCTAGAAATTAGTGCTGCGACATATCGGATTATTAATATGACCCTCCCTTACAAAGTTGCTTCTGGGGATCATAGGAAATTAAGAAGAAAGAAATGTCATTTCTTATGGTTTTCAAATGCATGCATACAGCTAATTTATCTTAATATATGTCAACTTATAGATTAGTGAGAAGTGCTCCTATAACCTAGATCTTTCTGCCTCTTCAACGTAGCTATAATATGATTGGATTAGAATAGAGCTTTCATTCATCATAGGTTTTGATAAGGCAATATCCATTGCCATCATATTATTTCCCTGAGAACCAATTTGAAATGTTATACTTTGTTAATCCTAGTTACTTTACTCTTTCTGCAAAATGTGATTTTAAGTAAAATTTGTTTATTTATATATTTTAGAAGAGATGTTCAGTATTAAAATTTACATATTTAAATTTATATATGTAAATAGATAAAAAGATATATAAATGGACAAATTGAGAAAGAAACAAGAACAGAGATCATATTATTCAATAAAATTGGATCCAATAATCAATTAATTAATTTTTTGAAATGGATTAAAAGTTAAAGCATGGAAATGTACACACAGAAACAGATATATCTGTATCATAAACTTATTAATGAATATCCTTTCACCAATATTTTATTTAGGGACAAGGCTAGAGACTTTCCTTTTAGTGGAGAAAAAACATAAATATAATTTTGAAACTACATGCATGCAGAATACTTTTGTTTTTTGAAAGTTTTTACAAATCAGTATTGGGAGCCACATCTTTATCTTATCTTTCCAAAACAAGCAAATTATTTTTATAGTAACAACTCATACTGCATGCTCATATTATTGTTTTAATAACAGTATTTAAATTAGGTAATTAAAATAAATAAAAATGTCTAAACAAGTTTAAGAGCCGTCCTAACTGACTCTTGGAAAGCATGCAAATCAATGGTTGGGAACAGACATAAATAGAGCATTTACTGCCCTCTGAGAGCCAGTGACTACATTTTACAGAAGGGATGGAAAGTGCTCATTAATTTAACAAAGAGGTTAAGTGACAGTTGGCTATGATGAATTTTATACATGATGTCCGTAGGAGAGAAAAATAGAAGATGTTAAAACCAGCCATAACTCCAATTCTTTCCATTTTAATGTATTTTATTTCAATCTTTTTTTGCACATTATATGCCTTTATTTATTTTGGTTTGCAAAATTGGAATATAACTGGTAACTACTAAAATGTATTGAGCATTTACATTTTGCTGGGCGATATATAAAATATTTCATGTTTTATTTTATTTAATTATAGCAACAACATTTTAACTTAGCAATATTATCATCTTTATTTTACAGTTAAAGAGACTGATACATGGAGAAATTAAATAACTTCCCCAGGGTCATGGTCTATAAAGGAGGTGAGACTAGAATTGTACCAAGAAAGTGAGTACAGAGTATATAATTTTACCCACCACCTATTCATATACTTTCTAAATTGTAGCTATCATTTTATCACAGAAAAATATATCATAAAACTTTTTTATTTTATTAAATATATCTCTACTTCTATATTCATTATATAGAATTATCTAATTTATATCACATTTTCCTATTAATGAATAATTAAATTATTTCTTATTTTCACCATTATAGAAATACTGTAGAGCTTTGTAGTAAAGATGGTACAGTAAATTCAAGCTTTTATATAATTATACTCTAAAAACAGAGCAAAGATAAAAGCAATTATGAAAAGATAAAATAAAAAATTCATGTTTAGGCTCAGAAACAAACCAAAACAAAAAATTTCTGTGGACTTGAAACAAAACTGAATTATCAAGTATTAGGTGGAGCTGAAGCCAAAGGCTTGATTGGCTCCAAGTCTGCAGTTCCAGTGGCAGCTGGGTGTTCAGCTCCTGTGAATGATGAGGACTAAAACTGCACCACTCAAGACTGGAAATCTCAGCCAAGTTCACGGCTTGAAATGGAGGCTAGAGTGGAACTCTCCCTCCTACCCATAATGTTAAGCTAAAACACGTTGCCTGAAGAAATATATTAATAAACATATACATCCTGACCAAGTACAGTTTTCTCCAGGATGCAAGGACAGTGCCACAGTACAAAATGTAATAACGTAATAAACAAAATTAACAAATAAAAGGACAAAAGTATATATTTATATCCGTATATGTATATAAAAGCATTTGATAAAATTCAATATACCTTCCTGCAGAAACTCTTAGAAAACTGGACTAGAAAGGAATTTTCTTAATCTAGTAAATAGGATCTGTTAAAAATCTGTCATCAAATATCATACTAAGTGAAGATATTTTTGACCATATTTTTTCCTTTTGTCCTTTTGATTTTTTTAATTTCAGTATATTATGGGGGTAAAAATGTTTAATTAAAGTCAGGAACATGTCTGGATAACTTTTACTGAATATTTATTGAGAAAATCTAGCCAACACAATAAAACATGAAAAAATAGGATCAAGATTTTGAAAGGAATGGAAAAAAAAAACAATGTTAGTATCTACATAAAAAATTGAACATGAAGTCAAGTCCTAAGTGTGAATTACATAATTTTAAAATTTTGAAGGAAATTTTTAGGAATATCTTTAGGAAACCCTTCATAAATAACAATGACACAGCAAAACTTGAACTGATAAATCTGACAATTATAAAATTTAAAATTTGTATATGAAAAGATACCATAAAGAAAGTTAAAAATTAAGCCAGAGACCTAGAGAAATTATATTTAAATGTATATCATTGACAAAATACTAGTATACAAATATGTATAGCATTCCTGTAGATAATCAACCTTATGAAAAATTTGGAGAAGAGTACAAATAGTGAATTAATTTTAAAAGATTCCTGAATGTTTTATAAACACATGGAAAGATGCACTTCCTCATTATTAATCAAGGAAATGCATGTTAAAACAATGATATTTCATCCCACATAAGTTGATTGACAAATATTAAAGATACAATATAACTTTATTATGCAAATGTTGGCAAAAGTATGGAGGGACAGAAATACTTATACATTGCTTGTGGATGTATAAATTATTACAACACATTAGAAAGCAAATTGGAAGCAAATTCACTGAAGATGCACATATATTAATTTCAATTCTAGGAATATACTTTAAATAAAGGTTTCTCAGCCTAAGCACTATTGACATTTTGGGCTAGATGATTCTTTGTTGTGGGAACTGTTTTATATACCGTAGGATATTTGGCAGAATTCCTGGCCACTATCCACTACATACCAGTACAACCAGCCACCACCAATTGCAAAAACTCCAAATGTCACCAAATATTGTCAAATGCCCTTGGAATATGGAGGGCAAATCATCCTTGATTGAGAATGACTGGACTAGAGAAACTTGCAAAACTCTCATATGCACAAGGAAATACATTGTTCATGGATTGAATTGTGTCCTCCAGAAATTTATACATTAAAATCCTAATGCCTAGTAACTCAGAATGTGACCTTATGTGGAAATAGGGTCATTGCAGATCCAATTAGACAAGTTAAGATGAGGTCATTAGGGTGGGCCCTAATCCAGTATGATTGGTGTCCTTATGAAAAGAGGAAATCTGGGCACAGACAGGCATAAAGGGAAGACAATGTCAAGAGATAATGGGAAAAGATAGCCATCTATAATATTACACAAACCAAGCAGAGAGGACCTAACATATCCTTCCCTCATAGCCTCAGAAGGAACCAAACATGCTGACGCACTTATTTTGGACCTTTAGTCTCTAGAACTGTGAGACAATACATTTCCGTTGTTTAAGCCATCTGATTCGTGGTATTTTATCACAGAACCCCTAGGAGAATAATATACATGCATAAAAATGTTATTACATCACTGTTTACAAAAGCAAAATGTAGCATCTATATAAAGTCTATCAACAAAGAATGAAAAATTACTTGTAGCATATTTATATTTTGGAAAATTAGGCAGAAAATAAAATAAATGAACTAGAGATACATATATTAAAAGAAGTACATTAAAAAACATAATATAGAGTAAAACACAATGTGTAAAATACTTTTTCAATTATTTAATAATTTACATAAGGCATAGAAATATGCAAAACTTTACACAAACAAATAAAAAAATGAGAATAGTAAGCAACAAATTCCAGATAGTGGATATCCTCTGGGGAAAGAAGGAAGGGAATCAAGTCATAAAGGAATAGATACTGAATGTGAATCATCTCTATTTTTATTGTTTTAAAGAATCTGAAGCAAATATGGTGAAATATTGGGATTTGTTAAAGCTATGTATTGATTCTGTAAGCACTCATTTATTTTTCTCTATATTTAAAGCCATAAACAACATCTCATGTAATATTTTTCTCATACTAATCCTTAAGAAATATTCCTAGAATTAATATAGCTTGGTTAAAGCTTGTGAATATGTTTAAAGCTTTTGATACATATTTTCATACTGCCATTTTTAAGTGTGTACCAATTTACATTTCCAGTAACAGTATATGTGACAAATGGTTCCATATATTTTTAACCATAATGGTATCACCCTTATTTTTAATTTTAAAACATTTTTCTCCTCTTAATTTTTTGAGATATTTCATTATTTATTTATTTTTATTTCAGAATATTATGGAGAAACACATGATTTGGTTGAATGGATTGTTTTTGCACTGCTTGAGTCAAAGTTACAAGTGTGCTCATCACCCAGATATTGTACATTGTACCCATCCCTTCTGGCTTCCTCCCACTTGTACAATTTCCATTGAGTTTTACTTCCATCTGTGCACATGAGTGCTGATCGGTTAGTTTCAATTAATAGTAAGTATATGAGATGTTTGTTTTTCCATTCTTTTTCCATTCTTTACATATTCCACTCAGGAAAATGGTCTTCAGTTCCATCCAGATTGTTGCAAAAGATATTAATTCATTTTTTATGGGTGAGTAGTACTCCATCTCCATAGTCTACATATACCATATTTATTAATCCATTAATAAATTGAAGGGCACTTGGGTTGATGCCACATCTTTGCAATTTTGAATTGTGCAGCAATAGATATTCTAGTGCAGGTGTATTTTTGATAAAATAACTTTTTTCCTTTGGGTAAATACCCAGTAGTGGTATTGTTGGGTCAAATGGTAGGTCTACTTTTAGTTCTTTGAGGAATCACCATACTTTTTCCATAGAGATTACACTATTTTATAGTCCCACCAACAGTGTATAAGTGTTGCTATCTCTCTGCATCCACACCACCACCTATCGTTTTGGGGGACTTTCTGATAAAAGCCATTCTCACTGAGGTTAGGTGATATCTCATTGCAGTTTTCATTTCCATTTCTGCGATGATTACTGACATTGAGCATTTCTCCATTTGTTTATAGGTCATTTGTCTATCTTCTTTTTCTAAAATTTTATTTTATCATATTATGGGGGTACAAATATTGTTAGTGTTTCATATATTGCCCCTGCCATTCCTCCCTCGCCCCCCCTTACCAAAACATCAAGCATGTCCTACCCCTAGGTTGTGCGCATCTCACCTATTTTGTAAGTGTAAATTCTTCTCCTCTTCCCCCATCCCATTTGCCCACCACCCGATTAAAGTTTGTTTTTTTTTTTTTTTTTCCCTTTTTTTTGGACCTTTGGGTTACATTGTATATTTTTGCCTTTCCCTTGGAAGGGTTAGAGGTATTTCCTCCCCTCCCCCCACTATGCTTGCCACAACCCTAAGATGTGTATCTCCCCCTCCCCCAAACCCTAGTGGGCATTATCACCATTTGAGCACGATAGTTTTAATCAGTCAGTATCAACTTGATGGCGAGTAGATGTGGAGCCCGTTTTCTTGATCTTGTGTCACCTCACTTTAGATAACGGATTTAAGCTTAATGCAGGATAGCATAAATGGTGCTGGCTCACTGTCATTTCTTAGAATTGAATAGTATTCCATTGTGAACATATACCAAATTTTAGTTATCCACTCATGAATTGACGGACACTTGGGTTGTTTCCATGATCTTGCAATAGTGAATTGTGCTGGCATAAATATTCGGGTGAAGATGTCTTTATAGTAGAATGTCTTACACTCTTTTGGGTAGATGCCCAACAATGCTGTTGGTGGGTTGAATGGTATTTCTATATCTAGCTGTTTGAGGTATCTCCAAATTCTTTTCCACAGAGGTTGCACTAATTTTCAGTCTCACCAGCAGTGTAGGAGTGTTCTTTTCTCTCTGCATCCTTGCCACCATTTGTTGTTTAGGGATTTCTTGATATAGGCCATTCTCACTGGGGTTAGGTGGTATCTCATCGTGGTTTTGATTTGCATTTCTCTAATGATTGGAGATGTTGAGCATTTTTTTATATGTTTGCAGGCCATTATTCTGTCTTCTTTGGAGAAATTTCTGTTCATTTCCATTGCCCATTTCTTGATGGGATTGTTTGATTTTTTTCTTGTTTATTCTTTTAAGTTCTAGATAGATTCTTGTTATTAGGCCTTTATCAGAAGTATAGAGAGCAAATATTTTCTCCCACTCTGTGGGTTGTCTATTTGCTCTAATGATGGTTTCCTTAGCTGTGCAGCAACTTTGTAATTTGATGAGATCCCATTTGTTCATTTTTGATGCAGCGGCTATTGCCTTAGGGCTCTTCCTCAAAAATTCTTTGCCTAGACCAATGTCTGAGAGGGTTTTCCCAACATCGTCTTCTAGGATTCTTAAGGTTTCATGCCTTAGGTTTAAGTCTGTTATCGATCTTGAGTGAATTTTTGTCAGAGGTGAGAGATAGGGATCCTGTTTCAATCTTCTGCATGTAGCTAACTAGTTTTCCCAGAACCATTTATTGAAGACGGATTCTTTTCTCCATTGTATATTTTTGTCTTCTTTATCAAATATTAGGTTGCCGTATACAGATGGTTTCATCTTTGGTATCCCAGATCTATTCCAGATATTGATGCTTCTGGTCTTGTGCCAGTAACAGGCCAATTTAAGCATTATTGCTTTATAGTAAAGCTTGAAGTCAGGAAGACTGATGCCACGCAATTTGTTCTTCTTACTTAAGATTGCTTTGGCTATACGAGGTATTTTCTGGTTCCATAGAAAGTGCAGAATTATTTTCTCTAGATCTGTAAAGAATGCTGGTGATATTTTGATAGGGATTGCATTAATTCTGTAGATAACTTTAGGTAATATTGACATTTTAACGATATTGAGTCTACCAATCCATGAACAAGGTAGATTTTTCCATCTGTTCAAATCATCTGCAATTTCCTTTTTTAGTGTTGCATAGTTCTCCTTGTATAAATCTTTTTTATCTTTTGTTAAGTATACTTCTAGATACTTAATTTTCCTTGGGGCTATAGTAAAGGGTATTGCGTTTTTTATTTGAGTTTCTGTTTGATGGTTCTTGGCATATATGAATGCTTCTGATTTGTGTATATTGATTTTATAACCTGAAACTTTGCCAAATTTATTTATTAAATATAGGAGTCTCTTGGAAGAGTCCATGGGATTTTCTAGGTATAATATCATATCATCAGTGAAGAGCAAGAGTTTGATCTCATCTGCCCCCACTTGGATGCCCTTAATACCCCTCTCTTGTCTGATTGCTATAGCTAGGACTTCGAGTACTATGTTGAATAGGAGAGGAGACAGTGGGCATCCTTGTCTGGTTCTGAATCGAAGAGGGAATCATTTCAATTTTTCCCCATTTAGGATGATATTAGCAGTGGGTTTGTTATAAATGGATTTGATAAGTTTAAGGTATGAACCGTCTATGCCTATTTTGTTAAGAGTTTTTATCATAAAAGTGTGTTGGACTTTATCAAATGCTTTTTCTGCATCTATTGCCAGAATCATATGGTATTTATTCTTGATTTTATTTATGAAGTGAATTGCATTTATAGACTTGCGTATGTTGAACCAGCCTTGCATCCCTGGAATAAAGCCCGCCTGGTCATGGTGAATTATTTTTTTGATATGCTGCTGAATTCCATTTGCTAGAATTTTATTTAGGATTTTTGCATCTGTATTCATGAGGGATATTGGTCTATAATTTTCTTTTTTTGTTGTGTCCTTTCCTGGCTTTGGTATCAAGGTGATATTGGTTTCGTAGAATGAATTAGGAAGGATACCATCTTTCTCAATGGTGTTGAATAGTTTCTGTAGTATAGGTATGAGTTCATCTTTGTATGTTTGGTAGAACTCTGAAGTGTAGCCATCAGGTCCGGGACTTTTCCGTTGGGGGAGATTTTTAATTACTGCTTCAATTTCTGAGCTTGAGATTGGTCTATTTGGGAGATCTGTTACCTCCTGGGTGAACTTAGGGAGGTTGTATATATCCAGGAATTTGTCCATTTCATCTTCATTCTGTAGTTTTTGGGCATATAGATTTTTATAGTAATTGAATATAATGTTTTGTATTTCTGTGGTATCTGTTGTGATCTCTCCTCTTTCATTTCTTATTGAGTTTATTAGAGTCTTTTCCCTTTGAGTCCTTGTCAATCTAGCAAGAGGGCTATCAATTTTGTTTATCTTTTATAGAAAACAGCTTCTGGTTTTGTTGATCTTTAGGATAGTTCTCTTGTTCTCCATTTCATTCAGTTCCACTTTGATCTTCGTTATTTCTTTTCTTCTACTAGGATTGGAAGTTGTTTTTTCTCTTCTTTTTCCAGTCCTTGAGCGTATTCATTAGGGTGTCAGTATCTAAGCTTTGTGTTTTTTGGATGTGAGCATTAATTGCTATTAGTTTTCCTCTCAGTTAAGCTTTTGCTGTATCCCACAGGTTTTGGTAACAAGTATCACCATTATCATTTTGTTCAAAGAAATTCTTAATTTCCTTCTGAATTTCTTCCTTGACCCAATAATTTTTCAATAATAGATTGTTTATTTTTCATGATTTTGTGAGGCATTTAGTGTTTCTGTGAATTGAACTGTAATTTTATACCATTATGGTCGGAGAAGATACAAGGTATAATTTCTATTTTCTTGAATTTTTTCAGATCTGATTTTTGGCCTAGGATGTGATCAGTTTTGGAGAAGGATCCATGAGCTACTGAGAGAATATAAATACAGCTTTATTTGGGTGAAATGTTCTATAGAGATCTTTCAGACCTTTTTGATCAAGGGCTCTGTTCAGGTACATTATTTCTTTGCTTATTTTCTGTTTGGAGGATCTATCCAGATCATTCAATGGAGTGTTGAAGTCCCCTGCTACTATGGCAGTGTTGTGTAACATGGTGTTTAGATTAGACAAGGTTTGTTTTATGTAATTGGGTGCTCCTGCATTGGGTGCATAGATATTCAGAATTGTTAAATCTTCTTGTCAGATCTTCCCTTTCACCATTATAAAATGGCCTTCTTTATCCTTTTTTTACTTTTGTTATTTTAAAGCTTATGTTATCGGCAAATAGTATAGCTACCCCAACTTTCTTCTGACTTCCGTTTGACTGGATGATAGCTTTCCATCCCTTGATCTTAAGCCAGAAGTCATCTTTGTGGGTTAGATGTGTTTCCTGTAGACAGCAGATGCTAGGCTTGTGGAGTTTTATCCACTCTGCCAATCTATGCCTCTTCAGAGGACAGTTTAAACCATTTAAGTTTATTGAAAGGATCGAAATTGGAGTAAGATTACCATTCATATTGTTGAGTGAAGACTTGTTGCTTTGTGTTACTTCTTGTGCCATCATGTAAATCAGGATCTAAACTTTAATTCTTTGAAGATTTTACTTTGAGGAGTGTCTATTGCCCTGTTTGGTTAGAAATGCGGGTCTGAGAACTTCCTGTAGGGGTGGTCTGGACTTTGCATATTCCTTTAGTGATTGCTCCTCTGAGAAGGACTTTATTTCTCCTTCATAGATGAAACTTAATTTTGCTGGATAAAGAATTCTAGGTTGGGCATTATTCTGTTTTAGAAGGTTAAGGATAGGCACCCAATCCTTCCTAGCTTGTAAGGTTTCAGATGAGAAGTCTGCTGTTAGTCTGATAGGTTTTCCTTTATAGGTTAATTGTTGTTTTCATCTCGCTGAACAGAGTATTGCTTCTTTCACATTTACTTTGGTCAACCTAATGACCATGTGACGAGGTGATTGCCTTTTCATGTTGAGTCTCCCAGGCGTTCTGTGTGCTTCTTGTATTTGGATATCAAGATTTCTGGCCAAGCCCGGCATGTTTTCCTCTAGTATTCCATGAAGTAAGTTTTCCAGTCTTTGTGATTATTCCTCTTCCCCTTATGGTAACCCGATCACCCTGAGGTTCGTTTTTGTTTTGTTTTGTTTTGTTTTTTTACATAATCCCATACTTCTTGTAAGCTCTGGTCTTGTTTCTTGTTTCTGTGTTCCCTTTCTTCCTCTGATTTGTTTAGTGCATAGGCATAATCTTCAAGCTCTGAGATTCTTTCCTCTGCATGGTCCATCCTGTTTTTGATGCTTTCTACTGTATTGTGGAGGTCCTTTATTGTTTCCTTCATTGCCAAGATTTCTGCTTGGTTCTTCTGAATAATTTCAATTTCTTTGGAGAATCTTTCATTCATTTCCTGTATTGTTCTTGAGGTTTCTCTATGTTGTGATTCTATTTTCTCTTCAATTCCATTGAGCTTTCTGACAATCCATATTCGAAATTCTTCTTCCATCAGTTTAATCGTATCATGTAAGTTGGTGTCTTTTGATGGGGATCGAGCATTATCTTTTGGAGGTGACTTTTCTCTCTGTTCCTTCATGTTTCCTGTGATCTTCTGCTGGTTCTTTCTCATCTGGATGTTTTGATGAGGACCAGAGGTGCTGGGGCTGGGTTATTGGCTAAATTCTGGTGTTTCTAAGGATTGATCTCTGGCAGGGCTGGGCGTATATGGACCGGTCCTGTAGTGACTTAGAGGATTTTGATTCTGTTGGGTAGACTTTGGTCTAATGTCTTCACCTTATGTCTATTGAGATTAATAAGTTTAGGCCCCTTGCTTAGAGATTCGGTGGTTGGATAACTCTTGTGAGCGGGAGATTGCCCTTAACTCCTAGATTGAAGAGGGAGGAACTATGATAGGGTTTGAGATTACTCTGTCCAGAAACCGACAGGCGGGACAGCTGGACCCACCAATCCCCGTCTTCTGCCTCTTTAATTACACAGATGGAGATAAACTGCAGGAACTGGGACAGTTTCTATATCAGCTCCTCCCCTAAGGCAGGGACAGAAACTTTGGAGCCAAAGGCACAGCCCCAAGTTGCAGCAGTGTGGGGGTCATAAAATCTATCTGCCTTATAACCACCAAAGGCAGCCTCCTACGAGGCTTGGCCCTGCCCAGGCAGGCTACGCACTCTGGACACAGAGCACAGGAGACCTGTGCAGGGAGAGACTGTCCAGAAGCTGGAAGGTGGGCAGCCAGACCCACCAATCCCCATCTTCTGCCTCTTTAATTACACAGGTGGAGATAAGCGGCAGGAACAGCAACAGTTTCTATCTCAGCTCCACCCCAAGGTGGGGACAGAAACTTTGGAGCCTAGAGCGGGGCTCCAGGTCACAGGAGAGTGTGGAAGGTAATGTTTCTCTGCCTTATATCCACCAAAGGCAGCCTCTTTTGCAGTACTGTCTTGCCCAGGCGGGCTCCACTTTCTGAGCAGAGTCAGTGCCACTTGTGCAGCGAGAGACCGTCCAATATGAAATTGGTGGAGCAGGGGCGTGTACCAGCACTATCTCCGCACCTCCCCTCCAAACCTCAAGTCCAAGTCAGTGCTGGAATGGGGAGGCGGGAGCGGTGCTGGAGGGGCAGAGGGAGGGGGGTCCGATGGATCAAGGAGTCTAACTTTGCGCACTCTGACCACTCAGCGCTATCCCAAACCTCAGCTATATCCAATGTCAAAACCTCCTTCTGTGTATATTCCCCTTAACCTGGACCTGAGAGTGTTCCGCAGGGAGATGCCAAAGTGGGCTCTGGTTCCTGCCATGCTGAGAGTGGCAGGTTCGGACCCTCCCCCACCTTAAACTGCCACAGCTGTGTGCTCTGGAGAACTCAGAGCTGTTCTCTGCTCTAGTCTCCTTTCCACATGGCTTTGTCCAGTGCTACCACTTCTCACCAACTTCAGGCACTTCCTGGCCTACATGGAAGTGGAGCTTGGTGTAGGAGGGGGTGTCTCTCAGCGCCAGGTAGGGCTGGCGCCACTGCCAGCTGGCAGCAGCTTAAACCACACCTCACTCCCTCCTTGTTGTGTGTCTCCGAATCCCCAGGTTTTGCAGAAGAATAACTGATTTACCTTTGCTTTAGGCTGTAGATTGTCTTATCCCTCCGATTCCCGGTGGATGCCTGTAGGTGAAGCTGGTCCTGTGGAAGTGCAGATCACTTGTGTGTGGTTATCCGCTTTCTTCACTTGTCACTCTGGGAGCAGAGAGCCAGGAGGGCACCCCTACTCCGCCATTTTTCGCAATGTCTATCTTCTTTTGAAAAGCTTCTGTTCATGTATTTTGTCCACATTTTAGTGGGTTGTTTGATTTTTTCTTCCTGGTTTGCTTGGGTTCTTTGTAGATTCTGGTTATTAGCCCTTTATCAGATGCATAGCATGTGAATCTTTTCTCTAATTCTGTAGGTTTTCTATTTGCTTTGTTGATTATTTCCTTGGCTGGGCAGAAGCTTAATTTAATCCAGTACAATTTATTTATTTTTATTGTTGCTGTGATTGTCCTTGGGGTCTTATTCATAAATCATTTGCTGAGGCTGGTATCTGGAAGAGTTTTTATAGGATTTTCTTCTAGAATTCTTATGGCTTCATGTCTCAGATTTAAGTCTGTTATCCATCTTGAATTAATTTTTGTGAGTGATGAGAGAGATGGATCCTGTTTCAATGTTTTACACGTGGCTATCAAATTTTCCTAGTGCCATTTATTGAATAGGGATTCTTTTCCCCAGTGTGTATTGCTGCCTACTTTGTCAAAGATCAGATGGCAATAAGTGGGTGGTTTTATATCTGGGTTCTCCGTTCTGTTTCATTGGTCTATCTCTCTACTTCTGTGCCAGTGCAATGCTGTTTTGATTATTAGATTTCATAATTAAATTGATGAAAATGGCTACTCAATGTTCTTTCAATCTATATTTTTATATTAATTTCACTCCTGGTAATATTTTATGTGTGTGTTTTAAGAGAAGCCACTTGTATATTTTATTTTGTGAATTTTCAATGTATATCATTTGCCTATTGTTTAATCGACTTTATTGAGATTTGATTTATGTTCAAGGAATTGTCACGTTTTAATTTTACAGTTCTGTGAGTTTTCACAGATGTATTCACTCACATAATCACCACACTAATCAATATATAGAATATATCTATCACCCTATAAAGTTTCCTCATGTCCCTTTGAAGTTATTTCCTTCACCCCACCCCAGACAAGCATTTATCTTATTTCTATCACTATAGATTAGTTTTGTCTCCATTTGAACTTTGTATAATGGCATCATACTCTGTGTGCTCTCTATTGTCTGGCTTTTTTTCTCAGCCTAATTTTTTTCCTCAGCACCAATTTTTAAAATGTGTGTGTCTATTTTTGCTTTTATTTATAAATGTTCTTTATAGACTAAAATATTAATCTTTTGCATGCTCTATGTATTATAAAAGTTTACACAAATTTGCCCTGGCCCTTTTAAATTTTTAACATTATTTTAAATGTATACATCTCCATTGTATATATCTGATAAATAATATTAATACTTTCCTTTAAATATTCTGTCTTTTCATAGAATATGCTTAGATATATTTCAAAACCTAAAACCAGAGTTTTGTCAGTGTTCAAAGGAATGGGTAGGGAAAATGACTCTGGTGCACTTTGTCTTACTGTATTTGAAAGTTGCCTCCTAGAAGAATTGGCTTTTTGAAGAGTTGGCTTTGTGTAGGGGATGCTTCTTCCTCACTTCCAGATCAGTTAAACAGTTTTCAAATACACCACTCAGAGTGATTGGTAAGAATTCTCTGTCACTTGGGGAAACACAGGGAATTGATGCCTAATTTATACTTGAGAAATCTAAAGGGTGAGAAGTTTGCTGAAGGGCCTGTAGCAACAGAATAGAGTGCTTCAGATTGAGAAGCAATGATATGTGTGGCAATAACTAATCAAAATAATACATGTTAGTGACAAAATACCAAATGTATGGGGAAAAAAAAAAAAAACACCAAAAACCCAATGAGCCTCAATGCCAACTTAATATAATACCAGTCATATAATGCATTTGCTGCACCCTTACTGCTCTACTGCTTGATAACTGCAATACTAGAAGAGTCAAAAAACACAAATTATAAGCTGTAAGAGAAGTGTTCTGAACTCAGCCACAGAAAAAGAAACACAAAACAATGGTGATATAGCACCTCTTGTATTATTCTGGATAGAGCAGGAGCCCATTCTATTAAGTGAAATATCACAAGAATGGAAAAACAAGCACCACATGTACTCACCATCAAATTATTATTAAGTGTACATACAGTAGTAACATACATCAGCTGTTGGGCAGATGGGCACGGGGAGGAGGGGATGGGTATATACACATCTAATGGGTGTAGTTTGTAACATCTGGGAGATGGACACTCTTGAAGCTCTGATTCAGGTGGGGCAAAGGCAATATATGTAACCTAAATATTTGTACCCCCATAATATGCTGAAATAAAAAAATATAAAAAAAGAGAAAAAAGAAAATAGGGAAGAATCAATCATATCTCGGCATTAGTCAAAATAGGACAACTTGTATTAAACAGCTCCCAAGTTTCAGTGGCTTAACACAATCAAAGTTTATTTCTTACTCACAAAAAGTCTGATGCAGAGGTTGCTGGTTTGGTTCTTCTGCTCAGGTCTCCTCCAGATGAGGACCTCAGGGACTTGGGCCACTTCTATCCCATTGCTCTGCCACCTCAAAGTTCTCTACTTGGAGGCTTACCTATAACTGAATCTATATCCATATATTAGCTGTATCTATATCATATATTTAATAAATGGAATCCTAAACATGTTTGAGAGTGTAAGTTTTGAGAATTCTATCAGAAAAGCTAAAACCTAACACTTTGTTCTACAAAATAAAAAAATACAGATTTGTATTTGTAGGCATTTCTTTCCAATCATCAAAAACATGCCCACTTATCAGAACCAGAATTCACTAAAAGGCTTATAGGCATCAATTAATGTGAACAGAAGACAAAAAAATAGCAAGTTGAAGGAAAGCAACACTATAAAAGAGAAGTACTAATCTCAATAGAAAACTAAAGAATTAGCCTCCAGGAAATCGAGTTAATAGAGGAAACAGAAGAAAGCTTAGGATAAGCATAGTTTATATCTGTGGAAAAATCTAAAAGCATATTTTATTCATTTAAAAAGCATGTTATGAAATAAAATATAAAACTAATTACAGAAATTAAAAATATGATCACTGAAATTTATTTTAAAACTCTCAATAGATACAGATGAATAACAAAATGGATTCAGCCAAGTTGTATAAAGTTATCTAGAAGATAGAACAGAGGTGTTCTCCCAGAAGACACTACAAAGGGACAGAGATAGTATAAGAGAAAAACTCTTATTCTTACACTCATCTGATAGGACTGCCAAAAAGAAAGAATACAAGCGATAAAACTATTAAAATAACAGCTGACAATTTTCTATTACCATGAACAAGTACAAGTCACTTGATTTTACTCATTTCTCACATTGAGTTAATCAGTTGAATCCCCTGTCCTATTCCCACTTAGCAACCAGAGTGAGTTTTTAAAACATAAATGAGAACAATTAATCCTTGATTAAGCCTCCATTGCTTCCCACTGTATGTAGGAAAAATAATAATCTAACTCCAAACCTCCTATCATCCTACTCTTCCTCATTATATACCCACTACACTGATCATTTGTTATTTCCCAGAAAAATCTTAGAATGTTTCCTGTCTCTTCCACTTTGGACTTACTATTCCTCTTGCCTGGACTATTCTCCCCAATTCATATCCAAGCTTTTCACAAATATTTCTTTTAGTAATTCTTCAGACTAATATTATATACCGTCTCTTTACAAAAGCTTAACCTCACCATAATAAGTATTTAAGTCCTTTGTCTGTTTTTTATCATAGCTCACTATGTATTTCCTTTACAAATTTAATAGGATCTGTAGGTTACAATTTTTACATGATTGTTGTCTAACGCAGTGAAATATAATTTCCAATTATATCCAGTTTCCCATTTCATTTCCAGCATTTATCACAGTGCCTAGCCTAACACAAGATAAGTGTTCACTGTATTTGTTAAATGAATAAATGAATTGCTTCATTTGGAAGGGTACATTAAGAGTTTAAAACAATTCATTAAAAATGGTGTGCCTCTTTACTTACATACTTAGTTATGGTAAAATTTCAGAATTCACAGGATAAATAGAACAAATTTAAAAATAAGAGAGCAAATTAGCCATAAATTGGCAAAGACTGACTGAACAATTTTCAGGACTATGAAGTCTAATTCAAAACACAGCAACTAGGGAGCTGCTTAATGAAGAAAAGGACAACTGAATTTCAGTAAGACAGTATTATGGCATTTGTGCTAGGCATCCTATAGCCCACATTCTCCAGCATGATGGCAGTAGCTCTGGAGATGATGGCTTACATTTCAGGTGTGAATTGCTGGGGACAGGAAGCTATAAGAGAACTTGTTATTAAAATACTGTGATCATGCATTTTGGCCTGTCTGGTGTTCCCCTGAAGGACTACATGTGGACTGACATTTGTTTTACTTTGGTCTCAGGGATGGCGTGAATTTTTTGGTGGTGGAGCAAGTTATATCCACATGGAATCTTATCCCATTACTCTGAAACAGGATCTCACAGCCTCAGCATTAATTCCATTTTTAATTAGATGATTCTTGATTCTTTTGTGTGGTAAAAGGAGATTTCCTGTGCATTTCAAGATGTTTAGCAGCATCCCTGGCCTGTACGCACTAGATGCCTATATCACCCTCCCCCAAAGCATGATAATGAAATAATGAATATTTGCCTAATGTCCCCTGACAGGAAAAATCATTCCAGTTGAGAACCACTGAGAAGTAACAGAACAGTCAGAATATACAACTCACACCATTCCCATGCAAGAAGTTAGGCAAAAAAAGATATCTAATATAAGGAAGTCATATGTGTAGTTTTTCTTTATTTCCAGAATAAGTTTGGTTCTATCTCATTGGGAACATGCACAATAAAACTAATAGTTTATAAATATGACAAATTTTTTCAGTTACTAGGTAGAAGTATGATGTTAGAAAATATAGAAACCAAAAAAAAAAAATTCAAACACAAAATAATTTCATTCTTTTCCATTTGGGTCTCTAACTTTCCTAACACCTTTGTTAGAGACTATCCTTTCCCTTTTATGTATTCTTGGTACCCTTGTTGAAATTCAATTGATCATGCATTAATGGATTTGTTTCTGGGCTTTCTATTCTGTTCTATTGGGCTATATGTCTGTTTTTATGCCAGTACAATATTGTTTAAATTACTATATTGCTGTAATATATTTTGAAATCAGGACATGTGATGCCTTCACATTTATTCTTCATTCTCAATATAGCTTTGGCCACTCAAAGTATTTTTTGGTTCTGTATAAACTTCAGAAACTTTTTCTATTTCTGGAAAATATTCTATTGGGATTTGATAGGGATGGCATTGAATCTGTAGATCACTTTTCCTAGTATTTAAACAATATCAATATTTTCTTCTGATTCAGGAACATAGGATGTATTTTCATTTATTTGTGTCTTATTTAATTTCTTTCATTAATGTTTTGTAGTTTTCAGTGCTGAGGTCTTTCACCTCCTTGGTTAAATTTATTTCTATGTGTTTCATTCTTTTTGATAATATAAAAAATAAACTCAAAATTGGTTAGAAATTTAAATGTAAGACCTGAAACTGTAAAAATCCTAGAAGGAAACATAGGAGGAAAGATTCATGACATTGGTCTAGGTAATAATTTCTTAGACATTATGCCAAAAGCACAAGCAACAAAAGACAAATAGGCCAGTGGGACTACATCAAACTAAAAAGCTTCTGAACAGCAAAGGAAACAATCAACAGCATGAAAGAGCAACCTATGGAATGAGAGAAAATATTTACAAACTGTATATCTATTATATATATATATATATATATATATATATATATATATATATCTCCTGAAACTCAGTAACAAAAAATATGGAATTTTAAAAGTGAGTAAAGGATTTTATCCAGGCATCTCTCCAAAGAGACATACAATGGCTAACAGGTATATGAAATGATTTTCAACATCACAAATTATCATAAAAATGCAAATCAAAACCACAATGTGATATCACCGCACTCCTGTTAGAATAGCTATTTTCAAAAAAGAAGATAATAAGTGTTGACAAGAATATAGAAAAATTGGAACCCTTGTATACTGTTGGTGGAACGTAAAATGGTGCAGCCACTATGGAAGACAGTATTAAGGATCCTCAAAAAAAAATGGACCTATCATATGATCCAGCCATCCACTTTTGGGTATATATTCAAAATAATTGGGCTGGGTGTGGTGGCTCACGCCTGTAATCTTAGCACTCTGGGAGGCCAAGGCGGGCGGATTGCTCGAGGTCAGGAGTTCGAAACCAACCTGAGCAAGAGCGAGACCCCGTCTCTACTATAAATAGAAAGAAATTAATTGGTCAACTAATATATATAGAAAAAATTAGCTGGGCATGGTGGCGCATGCCTGTAGTCCCAGCTACTCGGGAGGCTGAGGCAGGAGGATTACTTGAGCCCAGGAGTTTGAGGTTGCTGTGAACTAGGCTGATGCCACAGCACTCACTCTAACCTGGGCAACAAAGTGAGACTCTGTTTCAAAAAGAAGAAAAGAAAAAGAACAAAATAATTGAAACCAGGATCTTAAGAAACATCTGCACTGCTATATTCACCAAAGCATCATTCACAATAGCCAAGATAAAGAAACAACCTAAATGTCCATAAGCAATTAAATGGATAAATAAAATGTAGTATATATATACAATGGGATATTATTTAGCCTTAAGAAAGAAGAAAATCCTGTCATATGTGCTAACCTGGTTGAACCTGGAAGGCATTATGCTATGTGAAATAAGCTGGTCACATAAAGACAAATGCTGTATGAGTCCACTTATATGAGGTATCTAAAATGGTAAAATTCATAGAAATAGAGAGTAGAATAGTGTATTCCAAGGAATAGTAGGAGAGGAAAATGGGGAGCTGCTGTTCAACAGATGTAAAATTTCATTTATCCAAGATAAACCAGTTCTAGAGATTTGATGTATAACACTGTGCCTATAATTAATACTTTACTGTGCACCTAAAAATGTATTAAAAAGATGTATC
Source organism: Mirza zaza (assembly GCA_008750895.1). NCBI lineage: Eukaryota > Metazoa > Chordata > Mammalia > Primates > Cheirogaleidae > Mirza > Mirza zaza. The sequence goes on along the minus strand of VSMD01110355.1, from coordinate 87,982 downwards.
TTTACCACAATAAAAAAGATAAAAGTTAAGATCTTGAGACACAAGATGATGAGAGATATCAAAGACATAAAAACTACTTCAAATTTTATTTAAATTTTGAGATTTGTGAGAGTGTATGCATCTATAGGATATACATAAAAGAGGTCTGTCTGGAAAGTATCCAACTATTGTCAATATAACAAGAATGGTTTGCATGACATGGAAGCCAAGTGGAATGGACTGGAATGTGCATGCATGAACAATGGCAACCTCGCTGTACTAGCCAGTGGGGTGCTAGATGCTGTTGAGTGAACATGTGTACTGTGTTGCCATCACATTTAAGATGACTGAGCGAGTAGAACAACAAATTTGCATCAAATTTTGCATTAAGCCTGAACATTCCTCCATGGAAACTATTCAGATGACTCAGAAGGCTTTCAAGAATGATGCAATAAGTGTAGCGCAAATAAAAGTGTGGCACAAATGCTTCAAAGATGGTAGAGGATCTGTTGAATGTGATCCATCTCCTGGAAGACCTGCAAAAAGCAGAACACCTGAGAATGTTGAATGTGTTCAGGTTAGGTTAAGAGATGCTGGGGAACTGTGTGAGGTCCCAAGGTGCCTACTTTGAAGAGAACTGAGGTGTCATTATCCTATGTACAATGTTTCTTGTATCTTGCATTTTCTTCAATAAATGTCTCTAGTTTTCATGTCACATGGTTAGATACTTTCTGGATGGATTACACACACATACATACACTTATACACACACATACACATATATATCTTACTAAATTTTAGTTATTATCAAAGATATAAATATGAAGAAGATATGCATATATACAACTAAAATAGTGGTAAATATCTTGGATTTGAAGTCAGAAATTTATGCATAATTCCAGTTTCAACTATTTTCTTTTCTGGGTCTTCTCACTCCCAATTCAGTGCTCTTTCTCCTATACCTCTTGTAAGACTTAAAGAACCATGAGAAAAAAATTAGAAAATTTATAAATTGTATCTATCAGTAAAGAGTAAAATACCAAGCTCTTTTCGGCTTCACTAAAAACAAAGTTAGCCAAAATACTTATGAGAAGCACTGAGGTTTGGGCATTGTTGAAAATTTTTTCTCCTTGGCATTCAAGAATTTATTTTGCTATTGTTTTCTAATGATGACTGCTTATAGTAAGTTACAGTCATGCACTTCAAATATTAGTGTCCATCAAACTCACCTGAGGGACTAGGACTTTACACTTAGAGATTCTGGTTAGTAGGTATGATTTGAGGCCATGAAATATGCATTTTTAACAAGAATCAGGAATATTCTGGTGCAGAGGGCTACAGTCTCCAATGGTGGCATGAAAGAGACATATTGGAGAAACCTGAAATAAGCAGAACATTTTGTTTTCCTTATAGTTCCTGGAAACCACAATAATTACATGAAAAACTTAAATACCCCTCAGGAAACTTAAAGAGTCATGGAAGTTATTAATAACAGATATATTAAATACTACCTGAGATGTTTATTTTAGGTGTCAACTTGACTGTATTAAAGGATACCTAGATAGTTGATAAAGCATTATTTATGGGCATGTCTGTGAGGGTGTTTCCCAAAGAGATTGTCCTGTGAATCAGTGGACTTATTGGAAAATATCCGCCCTTGATATTGACAAGCATCATTCAAATGACTGGGGGCCTGGCTATAACAAAAAGAGAAATGAAAGGCAAATTCCCTCTTTCTATCCTTGAGCTAAAACACTCTACTCCTCCTGCCCTTGTACATTAGCACTCCAAGTTCTTTGGCTTTTGGACTCCAGGATTTGCACCAGTGGTAAGCCCGGTTTCTCAATCCTTCAGCCTAGGACTGAGAGTTATACCATTAACTTCTCTAGTACTGAGTCTTTCAAACTTTAACTCATTTATGCTACCAGTATCCCTATGTCTCTAGCTTGCACACAATCTATTGTGGGACTTCTCAGCCTCCATAATCACATGAACCAATTCCCCTAATAAGTCCCCTCTCATATTTATCTGTCCATATCTTATGGGTCTGTCTTTCTGGAAAATCATCACTAATAGATCACCTATAGAAAACCTTTTAAATTAAATTTCTTATTGATTATTTTAAAGTAGATAAAAAATTCATGAATAGTTTCTTATAAAACCGAAACAACGGTGATATAGCACATCTTATATTTTCCTGGTTAGAGCTGGAACCCATACTACTAAGTGAAGTATCCCAAGAATGGAAACACAAGCACCACATATACTCACCAGCAAACTGGTATTAACTGAGCAGCACCTAAGTGGACACATAGATACTACAGTAATAGGGTATTGGGCAGGTGGGAGGAAGGAGGGGGGCGGGTATATACATACATAATGAGTGAGATGTGCACCATCTGGGGGATGGTCACGCTGGAAACTCAGACTTGTGGGGGGAGGGGGGAAAGGGCATTTATTGAAATCTTAAAATCTGTACCCCCATAATACGCCAAAATAAAAATAAATAAATAAAAAAATAAGAAAATAAAATAAAAAACCCTATATAGGGAATGAAAAATGAAAAGAATGAAAAGTGGTAAAGAGAACAGAGGCTTGCGAAGCCAGAAATTATTCTACCAGTAGAATAGATGCCAATCTCAATCAAAAATACCTTCTAGTAACTGATAATCAGAAGATGCTATAATATATCTTACAGAAAAGATGTAAAGTGGTAGTGGTCTAGTATGCTACATTTATATCTAGGCAAAAAATATATTTGCAAAATTGTTAAGATCTAGTAAATATATCTCCAGAGAGTTCCAAAGTGGGAAATTACTTCTTAAAAGTGTCTGGTTACCACACTGAGTAGTGAGTGGTACCTTAGAAAATTTCAGCTATTCACCACAGTTTAGAAGTGATCAATTAGGATAAAAAATTAATGCTTAGAATTAGCAGTGATATTAAATTGTAAGATATATTGCTGAGAGTATAAATCTTTAAAACAAAAGTACATACTCATTAATGTTATTTTTCATTTGTTCCCCAAATAGGCAAATATGGAAATATGCAGATTTTAAGTTAAATATGATAAACTAATTTCATTTTGTGAGATGGTCAGAGGGTAAATAGGATAATATTACTAAGTTATATGACACAGTCAAAAAATGTCATTTGTAAAACCAGCATACAAAGGAAGATAGAAGTACCTTCACTTAAGTGAAGATGAAATAACAGGGACCAGGTTTACTCTTCAGCATGAAATGACCAAGCTTATGGGCAAAATATATAAAATAATGGTTTTCAAAACACTGGACATCAAGCAATAAACAAAAATGATCCCTGAGAAATGGGAAATGATGTGAGTCCTATGATTGAACTTACAGCCTTGAGAGAGATTCCAGTCCACGGTTCAGAGACAAGGAACCAAGGCAGAGGTCAGTGGACTCCCTACATTGAAGAGACAGAATTGAGATTCTGGGGAGATCAAAGTATCTAGAGGTTTTGAGACAAAATACTGGAGAAGAGAGTAACACAGAAAGAGAACCCTAAAGAACTTCAGAGGGTTCCCCCTCATATCTTCAGCTGAGTACTCACCATAACATGCATGTAAGAAAACTATGCAAGTTTGGAGAAAAATAATGAGAGGTAACAGGGACAGGAATAGTGCCTGCTCCTACCACAATCTGGAAAATCTCACGATTCATATAACATTGGGTACAGCATCAGAAACATTTTGCTTCAGAAGTGGAGAATAGGCCTACATTGTGAATAGCTAGATCCAGTCTCACAAATGCAAACATACAAGAACATATTTAAAAAATAGCACACAGTTTCCAAATAACATAACTGTATTTTAGAACAAAGCTGAAGGGTACTTATAAATGTATAAATATATTCAGCATTCAACAAATCTTGAATACTCCTTTATTACTCGTAGGAATGTAAGGTGACATGAAATTTTTGAAGATAGTTTGGCAGTTCCTTAAAAAGTTAAACAAGAATTTATTATATGATTCAAACATTACAGTCCTAGCTATTTACCTAAGAGAACTGAAAGCATATGTCCATGCAAAGATTTGGACACAAATATTCTACCAGCTTTATTTAAAATAGCCCAAACTTGTAAAAAAAATCTAAATGTCCATCAATAGGTAAATGGTTAAACAAATTGTGGTATATTCATGAAATAGAATATTATTTGGCAATGTAAAGGAATGGACTATTGATACTAACCACAGCATGAATGGATCTCAAAATAATTATGCTGAATGAAACAAGCTAGACAAAACTGAGTATATACTGTATGATTTCATTTATGTAAAATCTAGAAAATGGAAACTGATTTATAGTAACAAAAAAGCAGATCAATGTTTGCCTGGGTACAGAGATGGTGGGAAGGGTATTGGAATAGGGACTCAAAAGGGGCACAAGGAAAATTTGGGGAGTGATGGGTATGTTTGTTGTCTTAGCTCTGGTGTCTTCTTCCTACATGTCAAACTTATCTAATTGTATAATTTAAATATGTACTGTTTATTGTAGTCAATTACACCTCGATAAAGCCATTAAAATTTAGAAGGAAATATAGGTGGTAACTGGAATTTATTAATATTTCAATGCAATTATTAAGATTAAGGAAAATAACAGAATGTGAAAACCTTTAATGAGGCAAAAGCATAAGGTAGACAAATGAAAAAAAGTAAGTGTCGATATCAAAAATAATAGGGAAATATCAGTATGCTCACAGTTATATAGGAATGTGATGCAGAAATATAAAGGCACAGCTTTTAAAAATGTTTTAGCTAAATAATGACACTCATGTTATTATATTTACAATAAAAATAATTACTTTCCTATAAATTAAAAAGTCTTCAACAGGAAGAATAGTCAAGCCTAATTGGATCTTGCAAAAGATTTTAAATAATTGCTTCTAAGGGAAATAGCATAAGAGAGAAAAATGTACATTATATATATATATATATATATATATATATATATTCTTACCAACATTATTTGTTGATATCCTTTATATTAGTATTTTGAGAACATAGTAGCTTATTGATGCTTTCAATAGGGAATTCAAATTCCAGTATAAGAATACCATTTGATTCAAAGCTTATAGCTTTAGGAAGGATTGGTATATCTATATAAAGTGACTCTAATACAAGTGAACATATATTTATTAGTTGGCATTTTACTATAAAGAATAGGTTTCCCTACTCTTTTATTGATATACAGTTATGTGCCACTAAAAAACAGGAATACATTCTCAGAGATGAGATTTTGTGGTATGAACATCATAGAGTGTAATTGCACAAACCTAGTTTGTATAATCCACTACATGCCTAGTATCTTAGTCCATATTGCATTGTTATAAAGGAAATACTTGAAGCTGAGTAATTTATAAGGAAAGAAATTTATTTGGCTCGCAGTTCTGCAAGCTGTGCAAGAATCATGGCACCAGTATCTGCTTCTAGTGAGGGCTTCAGGGAATTTCAAATCATGGCTGAAGGCAAAGGAGGAGCAGGTATGTCACATAGTAAGAGAGGGAGCGAGGGTAGGGAGAGGTATCACGTCCCTTTAAACAACCGGTTCATGTGTGAACTAATAGAGTGAGAACTCACTGATTACCTCAGGCAGGGCATTATGCCATTCATGAAGGATTTGCTCCCATGACCCAAATATGCTCCACTTTCAATGTCAGGGATCAAATTTCAATATGAGATTTGTAGGGGACAAATATCCAAACTGTATAGCAGTAGGGCTAAATAGTATGTCCTACTTTTCCTAGGCTACAAACCTATACAGCATGTTACTGTACTGAATACTGCCTACAATTATAACACAATGGGAAATATTTGTGTATCTAAACATAGGAAAGGTGCAATAAAATATGGTATAAAAGATTTTTTAAAAGGTACATCTGTATAAGGCACTTACCATGAATGGAGCTTGCAGGATTGGAAAGTTGCTCATGGTAAGTCAGTGAGTGAGTGGTACATAAATTTGAAGGCCTAGGACATTACTACTATACACTTAGGCTACACAAAATTTTATAATTTTTTTCTTTCTTTAATAATAAATTAAACTTAGCTTACTGTAACTAATTTTTACTTTATAAATTTTTTCATTTTTCAAAACTTTTTGAGTCTTTTGTAACAATTCTTAGCTTAAAACACAAACACAATGTACAGCTATACAAAAATATTTTATTTCTTTATATCACAATAAGTTTTTTCTAGTTTTTTTTGATTTTTACTTTTTAAACTTTTTAATTAGGAAATAAGACACAAAAACACACATTAGCTTGAGGCCTACACAAGGTTAAGATCCTCAATATTACTGTCTTCCACCTCCACATCTCATCCCATTAGAAGGTATTTAGGGGCAATGACATACATGGAGCTATTATCTTCCATCATAATAGTGTCTTCTTCTGGAATATCTCCTGAAGGACCTGCCTATGGCTATTTTATAGTCAACTTTTTTATAAGTAGAAGGAATACATTCTAACATAATGATAAAAAGTATAGTATTAATCTATTAAACAGTAGATAATAGGAATATTTCAGCTTCTTTATAATCTTATGTGACCATCTTCATATATATAGTCTGTCATTAACTAAAATGGCATTATGCAATGCATGACTGTAGTTATTTGTTTATTTTTTAATCTGTCTATTTTTTACCAGTATCGACACATGAATTCTTATTTTATTTAATGAGTTATAATACCACATTGTACCAGTTTTTGTCTTGGTGAGTAATGATACAGATTATCTTTTCGTGTGACAATTGTATATATTCTTTTACAAAATACTTATTCAATCTTGTGCTATTTTTGTACTTGTGTTTTGTCATTTTACATTTTACATATAGGAGTTCTTCATATATTCTGTATGTGAGTCCTTTGTTAGATACATGCATTACTATAAATGAAGAAGGAAAATAGTGCTATGTTGATTCAGAAAAAAGATTAATTCCAGCTAGGAGAGCATTTAGAGAACTAAATCAGAACATAAGAGCAGATCAAGAGGATTCATAAGTTTCACTCTTTTTCCAGAAGAGAAAGTAAGTTATCTTGAGAACTTTTCATCCTGGCTCTTTTCATCCTTCATCGTAGAATCAATCTCTTTATTCCTAGTTGCTAATCCCAGGTCTCATTATCTTTCCTTTCCCCAGGATTTTGAAAACTTGTAGTGAAAAGATTGAAGTTGTTTAGCAATGACTAATCTAAATTAAGGCTACACATGATGAACTAGATATACAAGTAACACTATGGGTAGCTTTTAAAACCATATTATTGAATAAAGAAAGCAACCTGTAGAATAATGTATGCAATATAATATAATTTATGTAAAACACACACAAATCCAATAGTTTGTAAGGGTCTATAACAAACTTGTAATAATAATAATGACTTCTTTGAGGAAAGGGCAGTATGGTGGTGAAAGAGACCAAGATTAATGTTAGTGGACAAGATATTTTAGATTTATTTGTAATGTTTTATTATTTTAGTAATAAGAATTGATTCGAATAAACATATGTCATTAATGGTTTAGTGTATATGTAAAAAGGGATATAGAGAAGTGATGTCATAAAAATGACAGAGTAGGAGAAATCAAGAATTGGTCATGTTACGTGCTTGCTTTGGCAGCACATATACTAAAATTGGAATGATACAGAGAAGATTAGATACAGATCCTCCTGCACAAGGATGCTATGCAAATATGTGATGCATTCCATATTTAAACAAAAAAAGGAATTGGTCACTTTACTGAAGCAACCATTAAGCTGGCAAAAACTGACAGAATCAACTTTTTCATAACTATAGAATCTGAACAAACACAGCAAACCAGTGAGTGTTTAATGAAGAAAGAGGCCGCTAAATTAACTCTTTAAGAAAGTGTGATATTTTTACTTATCTACCTACTCCTCCTCATTCCCCAGCTTAGTAAACTGCAGTACTGATGTGCTTTGTTGGTTCCTAGGGTGTAATATTGTCCTTTTTCTCAAAATATTGTGATTGTAAATTTTGACTTGTCTGGAGTTTTCCTGAGGGTTGGATGCAGCAGGTGATCTTTATTTCAAACACCACCCCACTCTAGCCAGCCTGGAGTGCTTTTTGACCAGTGTCTGATGAAAGCATTTAAAGATATATAGTACTTATAGATGCCTAGGACAATGGGTAGAAGAAAAAGAAAGCATTAGACAGATCAAAAATCTAAAAAAGAAGAGCTGAGAAGGAAGATTTGAGGGCAATAGTGCTTTGAAGGGCTACCACATATATTAGGAAATGTGGAGTACAAACTATATACCTAGAGGCAGAAGCACACTCATAAAAGAAAAGGGAAGAAATTAGGCTTGCAATTCTGTTTAATCACTTGAGCCCACACTGGTAGGAAGTAGAGGTTAAGGCAGAGTTGTATTTGGGCTGGCTTAACATTGAAGGTGTGATCAGATAAAAATCAATTTGGAAAGATTAAAAGAGATTCTTTTTCTTTTAGCTACAGGCACTTAAGGATCTCTGCCAGGTCACTGGCTGACCAGTGAGATAAAGGAACAGAGACTGCAGTGACTGAACATGACAAAGAATATAATTTTTGCAAAACTCATTTGTGAAAGTTACTAAACAGATGGGTGGCAATAGCCCTCAACAATCAATGACAGTAAACCCCGGGGAGGGGGCAGAATCTCATTTCGATACATACCACATTCTAATATTTAATATAATTAAATAATTAATTTAATATAAATACTTATAAACAAAAATATAAAACATACAAAGGAACGGGAATTAGATCCATTCATGGGGAAAAAGAAACTGACAGAAACCTTCCCTAAAGAAGTCTAGACATTGGATTTACTAGATGATGATTTTAAAAAAGCTGTCTTAAATATGTACAAAGAATTGAAGGAAACCATAACAAGAAATAAAGGAAATCAGGATAATGCTATATGAACAAATAGAAAATATCAATACAGAGACAGAAATTATAAAAAGTAAACAAACATTTTAGAGAAGAAAAGCACAATATCTGAAGTAAAAATTCACTTTTAGGAGTTCAATATCAAATTTGAGCAGACAGAAAATATAATATCAGAACTTGAAGATAGGATAATTGATGTCATCTAATCTGAGGTGCCAAAAGGAAAAAGAATAAAGAAAAGTGAACAGCACCTAAAAGACCTGTAGGACACCATCAAGCACATCAACAAACACATTATGGGAATCCCAGAAAAAAGACAGGTGCTGGGGGATGAAAAAAGGAATATCTGAGGAAATAATAGCCAAAATATTTGCAAATTCGATGAAAGACCTGAATATACACCTCTAAGAAATTCAACAAATTCTAAGTAGGATAAATTCAAGACACATTATAATCAAACTGACAAAAGCAAATGACAAAGAGAATCTTGAAAGCAGCAAAGCAAGAAGCAACTCATCACATACAAGGCATCCTCAAAAAGATTAAGAGCTGATTTCTTAACAGAAACCATAAAGGCCAGAAGGTAGTGGCATGACATACATAAAACCTAAAAGAAACCTGCCATAGAAAAATTCCATATTTGACAAAATTATTTTGCAATAATGAAAGAGAAATTAAGAAATTCCCAGATAAACAAAATCTGAGGGAATTTGTCACTGGTAGGCCTTCCCTACAAGAAATGGTAAGAAGCACTTTAGGCTGAAATGAAAGGATATCTGACAATATAAGACATATGAAGAAATAAAGGTTTCTGACAAGGCTGACTACATAAATAGATATAGAAGCCACTATCATCGTATATTTGGTTTGTAACTCCCCTTATTATCTGCTATATGATTTGAAGATGAATGCATAAAAATAATTATAAATTTATGATAATAATGCAAGAAATGTATAAAAATATAATTTATTATGATAGCATAAGGGGGTCAGAACTTCATAGGAGTATAATTTTTATACATGATAAAAACTAATTTGGTAACAATTCAAATTAGAATGTTACAAAGTTCACATGTTAACTCTAATTCTCTTGATGACCATGTAGAAAATAACTAAAAAATGAGGAAAAAGTCAATAGTACACTAGAAAAAAATCAAACACAAAGGAAGAAAAAAATTAAAGATAAAGTTGAAGATTGAAATTGAAGATAAAAAATTACATATAGAAAATTAATAGCAAAGTGGCAGAAGTTCTTCCTTGTCAGAAATCACTTTAAAGGTAATCAATTAAATTTACCAATTGAAAGACAGAGATTAGCAAAATATATTTTTTACAAAGCATGATATAACTATGTGGGACTTATATCCAAGACACAGATAGATTGAAAATGAAAGGAAAACAAAAATCAATGCAAATAGAAACTAAAAGAGAGTTGAAGTGTCTACATTAATGTCAGATGAAATAGACTTTAAGTAAAAATTTTGTTTGAAGAGACAATGAAGAATGTTATATACTAATAAAATGATACATTTATCCAGAAGATATAATAATTATAAGTACATAAGTAATAACACTAAGCTTCAAAATATATGAAGCAAACATTGAAAGAAGCAAAGGTATAAATAGACAATTCTACAATAAAATTTGGATACTTCAATACCCTATTTTCAATTGTGGATAGAACACAGGCAGAATATAAATAAGGAAATAGAAGAATTGGACAATACTATAAACAAACTAGAACTAACAGACATATATAAACACTCCAATCAACATCAGAAGACATATTTTTGTCAAGTATACATAGAATATTCTCCAGGATAGAGCACATGTTAGAACATTAACTAGCAGTCAATAAATTTAAAAAGATTTAAATCATGCAAAGTGTCTTCTACAACCACAATGTAATAAAGCTAGAAATCGAGAACAGAACAAAACCTGGAAATATGTGCAAATAGATAAATTTTTCTCAGAACATACATTCAAAAATCCTCAACAAAATACTAGAAAACAAAATTCAATAGCATCTTTAAAAGGCTATATATGATTGCCAATTGGGATTTATCTAAAGCAACACACTCTTTAACAACCAATAGATAAAAGAAGAAACCACAATGAAAATCAAAAATTAAAGAGGAATAAAAATGAAGTTCATATCCCCAAACTTATGGGGTACAGTAAAAGTGGTGCTGAAAGAGAAATTTATAGCAATAAATACCTACATTAAGAAAAGAAGTAAAACATCAAATCAGTAATTTCACTTGACATTCTAAAAAATGAAGAAGAAGGGAGAGAAGGGAAAATCAAACCCAAAGCTAGAAAAAAAAAAGTAGTAAAGATTAGACTGGAGATAAATGAAACAGAGAATAGAGAAACAACAGAGAAAATTAACCAAGAAAAAAATTTAGTTCTTTAAAAATATCAATTAAGTTGATAAACTCTTAGCTATACTCAGTATAACAGAAAGAAAATGGAAATAAGTAAAATAAAAAAATGAAAATGAGGTCATTACTACCAACCTCAGAGAAATAAATAAAAAAGATTATGAGACTACTATGAACAATGTGTGCCAACAAATTAAGCAATCTAGATAAAATGGACAAACTCTTAGAAATAAGCAAATTATCAAAACTATCTAAAAAAGAAATAAAATATCTGGACAGACCTACAAAAAGTAATGAAATTGAATCAGTAATAATAATAATAATAAAAAATCTAAGCAAACAAGCTCTGAGACCACATAGCCTTGCTGTTGAATTCTACCAAATGCTTAAGGAAGAATTAACACCAATCTTTCTCAGAATTCTATCTCATTCTATGAGGCCAGCATTACCTTAATATCAAAACCAAAGACAACAGAAGAAATCCATAGATCATTTTTCTTAGAACGTACATGCAAAAGTCCTCAACAAAATACTAGAAAACAAAATTCAATAGCATCTTAAAAAGATTATACATGATGACCAATTGGGATTTATCTCAAGCAGGAAGGGATAGGAAAATGGAGTACATTTTTATTAAGCATTGTAGACAGCTTTAAAAAACCTATCAATGTAATACAACACATTAATAATGAAGGAAAATAAACACATAACATCTCAATTGAAACCCAAACAGCGTTTGATAAAATTCAACAATCTTGCATGGTAAAAAAAAAAAAAAAACTCATTAAACTCATAAGAGAAGGTAAATGCCTCAACATGATAAATGACATTTATGAAAAACTCACAGCTAACATCATGCTCAATGGTTAAAGACTGAATGTTTTATAACTAAGATAGGAGAAAGATAAGAACGTCCACTTTTACCACTTCTATTCAATATAGTACTGTAAATTCTACCTAGAGCAATTGTGTAAATAAAGGAAATAAAAGACAACCAAACTGGAAAAGATGAAGTATAACTATCTCTATTCACAGAAGTCATATGCTTATATATAGAAAAATATCCATTCTCAACACACAAAAAATATCAGACCTAGTAAAGACATTCTGTAAAGTTACAGGGTACAAGATAAACACAGAAAAATCAGGTGTGTTTCTATACACCAGAAATAAGCATCTTGAATGGAAATCAAGACAATGCTATTTGCAATAGTATGTAACAGAATAAAATACATAGAAATTAATTCAATCAAAAAGGTTAAAGACTCATTCATCTAAAATTGCAAAAGTTTGCTGAAAGAAATTAACGAAGACATTAATAAATTAAAAAAATCCTGTGTCATGAATTGGAAGACTTAATATTATCAAGATGTCAATACTACTCAAACAACTTACAGACTCAATGCAATAATCCCTATCAAAATTTCAAGGGCCATTTTAGCAGAAATGGAAAAGCTGATTCTCAAATACATATGGAATTACAAGGGCTCCAAGTAGCCAAATCAATATTGCAAAAGAAGAACAAAGTTGGAGAACTTATATTTCCTTATTTTAAAACTTACTATAGAGCTAAAGCAATGAAGGGTGTTGTGCCATTATATAGATATAGAACAATGGAATAAAATTGACAGCCCAGAAATAAATCCATGCATTTTTGGTCAATTGATTTTTGTCAAGGGTACCAAGACCCTTCAAGAAGCAAAGAATGGTCTCTTCAACAAATAATACTGCAAAAACTTGATATCCTCATACAAAAGAAGGAATTTGGACATCTATCTCATACCATATACAAAAAATAAGTGAAAATAGATCAATGACATAAATATTAGAGCTAAAATTGAAACACTCTTAGAAAAAGCCATAGAGATACATCTTCATGACTTTGAATTTTGCAATGGATTATTAGATATGACACCATAGTATGGGAAACAAATAAAAAATGGATAAATTTGCATTAATCAAAGTTAAATACATTTGTGCATCAAAGGATTCTATCAAGAAAGTGAAAAGATGATCTACATGATGAGAGGAAATATTTTCAAATTATATATCTGATAAGGTTCTAGTATCCAGAATATATAAATAACTCTTATAACTCAACAACAGAAAGGTAAACAACCCAATTAAAAAACTGCAAAATCACTTGAATAGATATTCTCAAAAAAAAAAGATATATAAATGGGCAATAAGCACATGGAAAGATGCTTAACATTACTAGTCATTAGGGAAATATAAATCCAAACCACAGTGAGTCACTTTACATCAATGAAGTTGGCTATAGTAGTAATAATAATATTTTTAAAACAAAAAAAATCATAAGTATTGGTGAGAACTGGGGAAATTGGAGCTTTTTTATATTGCTGGTGGGAATGTAAAATGGCTCAGTTGCTGTGAAACAATTTTATGTGGATTTTTTTGTTGGTTATTCACAATTTAAACATAAAATTACCATATGACCCAACAATTCCACTCCTAGGTATATATTCCAAAGAGTTGACAACAGATACTCAGACAAATGTTTATACACGAATGTTCATAGTAGCACTACGCACAAGAATAAAGAGGTACAAACAACCTATCCATCAACGGATGAATGGATAACTTGTGGTATATACATCAAAGGAATATTTTGTCATATAAATGAATTAATTACTGACACATGCTGCATCATGAACAAAACTTAACATTATGCTAATTGAAAGAAACCAGACACAAAAGTGCACACATTGTATGATTTGATTTACATGAATTATCCAGAATAGGTAAATCCATAGACAGAAGGCAGATCGGTAGTTGCCAGGAATTGGGAGGAGAGGAGAATGGGAAGCAACTGCTCAATGGATATGGGGTTTTCTTTTGGGGTGATAAAAGTGTTTTGGAAATAGACTAGGTGGTTGCATAACATTGTGAGTATACTAAATACCACTGAATTGTTCACTTTAAAATAGTTAATTTTATGTTATGTGAATCTCTACTCATTAAAAATGATACAGATATCCATATATAGTCATTTAATATGGACTATCTCTGGAATAAATTAACAAAAATCAGCATTTGCCTCTTGGGATCAAACAACTGGGTGTCACAGGAGGAAGGGAGACATAAGGACATTGTATACCCTTTATGTTCCTTGAAGTCTTTAGTATGTTTATGCATTATCTTTATAATAAAACATTAAAAATATTTTAAAAATAAGTTAAGATGAGAGGTAGTGTAAAAGTTGTAGCAGCAAGATCTGCCGATAAACTTACTCCTTGGGTAGAGGAAGGGAGAGTAAAGGGAAGCAAAAGACCATTTCTAGCAATAGTAAAAAGTAAAAGAAAGAGACATGGTTGAACAGACTTTAAAGAAAGCTAGGGAATGAGAATGGAATGAAAAAAATGCAAATTGGTCATGATAAAGTGCAGGAGCTGGGAAAAAGTTAGGATGATCACTTCACACTACACATCCTTTGCAGTAGTTAAATTTGGCCATAGCTCAATTATGCAAAATAAATAAATAAATAAACAAACAGTAACAGTATATCCCTCACAATGTAAAAAGAGTATACAAGGGTAGTTTAAGCAAATACTTTTGAAACAAGGCACTATCAACCATTAAATAATCAGTAGCATCAAGTTCAATTAATAATTAATATCAGGGTGTCTACTAGAATCAGGTTATAGCCATCTATGCCCAAAGTCAATTCTCTTTAAATTCATTTTATAGTCTAATCTTGTACAGTTTCCCAAGAATGTGGGGGCATCTGTTGTTGCGGGGTGATCCAATACTAAAAAAGAGTGTGCATGCTAAATTTTTGCCATCAAAAGAGTATTCATGGTATACCATGTGAATGTGTCTCTTAAGGGAACTTCAGTGGGACTGGCTTCTTTTGTAAGGCAAATAATCTTTTATAATGGGTCCCCTGCCTCATGGACATAATTAGAGTGTAGAGCTTCTCTTCAAAGTGAGTTCACTAATTCTCCATGATTAAAAACGTTTTTAAAAACTATGCACATATTTCTACTGTGCAATATCAGCAGAAGCTTTCCTTATTTCCAAAAATAAGCATCTTACCTCTACCTATAAGTTTGGAAACTATGCAGTGGAAACCACAGTAATGATAAATTGTTCCACCTCAGTGTTTGGTGAGAAAAGGCTATATTGGACTAGCACAAACTAAGAAAGCTTAAATTAAATAGATGAAAATGCAACAACAACAGAGATTGTGAAAGGGCAAGAGATTTTAGAACCAGATGAAGAAAAAACAAAAACCAATTGGATTCTTTCAAAAGAATTCATTTTCAGCTTGGATAACATCCATCTAAAGATTTTTCCCTTTACAAATTAATAGTATAAAAGTCCCAGGCTGTGATAACTCTAATTCAGAGCTATTTTGTGTTTGCTAAATGGAATGTGTCAGGGATCTGAAACAGTGCTATACTACAGAAAATAATTAGTTGAGAACTAACTTGATAATTTTACCACTGAGAAGAATGAACTGAAATCAACCTTCACTTTAATTATGTGAAAAGAAGCATAATTACCTATATACATAGTAATCAGGAAAAAATTAAAATACATTTCTCTGTTATCTGCTAGATAGCAAGCTAGCTTGTTTAATCTTTTCACCTCATATAGTAAAGATAAAAAATCAGTTACTCTAATACCATCGAAATCTCACGCCACAGTAAAACTCTAAGAAAAAAATAATGAACTTTTTTCTAATGTAATAATATACTTCCTTTCTCTGTTGGTATTCAGTCTTATGAGGCAATTTTGAGGAATTTCCTTATGAGAATTATTCCTAGGGTATTAAGATAACAGCATCAGGGCAGAGTGACAAATTACTGGAGGCTTCAATTTAGGCACACAAAGCATTAGAGCTGTTAGAATAATATCATGTTCTCTCATCCTGGTTTAAATTCATTGGCTGTTGCCTTTTTATTGCTCAAGGACTAGAACTCCTCTAATCAATATCTACCATATACATTTGGAATGTGCCTACACACTCAACAGCAATATTGCATTCACAGAAATGTGGGCCAGTCGACCCAAATCAGCTGCAGTGTGCACACATAGAGACAGAAATAGAACCCATCCCTGGCTCTCAGCTATTCCCATCACAGGCTGGTCAGTTAAGATGCAAGGTAAAGCCAAGTTGTTGAGCCACAGATATTTCAGGCTGAAAAACCGCATGCTGCCTTGTGAAACAACTGGAAATTTGGATATACAAATGAGGGGGATGTATGCAAGTGAAATTACAGGAGGCCTTTCTGAGAGTCCAGTGTTCCAATTGCCAAGCCACTGGCACAAATTTCTAAAATGCTAGGGCAAGTGGCCATATTTGGTAATTTCACATTTTACCTGCAAGGTTGTTCTGTAACTCAGGGAAGCCAAGAGCATCTTGGCCTAGTTAGACAGTAAGGGTGTAAAGGAACAGGCTTCTTCACTTCCTGCCTTAGCAATTCCTTTGGGGTGTGCTAAGATCGTGTTGTTTTCATTTAATGTCATATATATATATATATATATATATATATATATCCCTAATCTGTCCATGTTATGAGAGTTGATAAGTCCACAGTTTGAGAAGTAGCTTGAGAAGTTGAGTCATCTTGTATGATTTTATTCTTCACAGTTATTTGTGGTCTGCCTTGTATGACAAGTACTATACAAAATAAAGCCGTGCCACACCATGAAAATATCTGAGACTTAAAATCTCTGACAGAAATGGACTGGAACTTGAGAGTCCGTCAAATTTTCATAGCGATTAGGTGAATTGACACTTGGCTTAATCCACTTTTCAATTAGGACCAAAAGGATTGTCGAGGGTGAAATAGAAACTCCCCAAAACTTTTGGAGGTAAGGAGTTTTCCATTCTTAATACAATCTAATATCTAAGACATTTAAAAGAAAGTATGCAAAAGAAAAAAGAAAAAAAAAAGAAAAGGAAATTATTAGAACAATGAATGGCATGAAGAACAAAAGGAAGCAGGAAGGTAATGCAGGTGGCTAGAATCAGAAAAAAACATTCTGTGGATAATATTCTGTGGATAATATTCTGTGACTGAATGTGTTACAGCCACCTACAATCTTAAAAGAGATGGTAGGGGAGATTACTGCTTTAATGGTGGAAACGTAGAGTTTCTTAATGACTCTTTGGAGAAAGGGAAAGTATTTATTGCCACACGAGACAAGTTTAAACAAAAAAAGAAGATGAAAAGAAAAACTAAAGGATCTAAAATTATGCACCATTTCTCCCTCTGGAGAGGAAAAAACTTTTAGGAAAAAACTCCAGAGATATTAATAAAGAATGAAATCACAGAGGTTTCAGGAAACTAGGAACTTGTCAAAGTAGCCAATGAATATTCAGAAAGGCCACTCTTAGTCATGTAAACTCTTACAGATTCAGGCTAGAAACAAAGAATTTGGGAATGAAGCTGATAGTGGCAAAACCAGCTGTCTAGATAGGCACAAAAGATTCTATATTTCCCCAAATTCTAGGCAGAATGAGTGGTTAAGGAAAGAAAAAGTTGGCTAGAAGGGATTGTAAGTGCAGTGGTAATAGAGGTTCTCAGCTCTTCCTATTTCATGTGCTTTATTATGATCCAGAAAAACGTGTTAGAGCAAACAGCTGGTGGTCTCAATAAAAGCAGGAGGGAGGAGCAAAGGTAATGGCACACACAGGACTCTTTCTTTGACAGGTCATATTGCAATGTTGCAAATGCTAGGATCACAGAACAAATTAGTGTGTCAAATATTCAAGGTCAAATATCTTCAGAGATGCCCATTCATTTGTAACTCATTCTCTGCTGCTTACGCTTTTCCCTTCTTAATTCTGAGTCTTGTTCCCCAATGTATTATATGATATAGATCACTATCTTATATTAAATTGATACTCTATCAGCAGAGATAGATGAATGGTTCAGTGAAGTTTTTGGAGAAAAGCCAAAGATATACGATGAAAAAGCAGGTTCAGAATTTCATATATACACCAGATGGAGAATAAAGCCAAGTATGCCTGGTGGATTCTAGACAGGAGTCCATGTTTTCAAATGAAATGTGACAGTTTAAATATAGGATGGTATCACAGATGACTTAAAACCCAAATATATGAAAAAATCATTAAAATAGAGAATTGCATTTATTTAATTTCATTTCATGCAGAAACAAGGTGTCAAGAAAACATAATTAATCATGAAAGAAAATGTGAAATTAAGAGGACAATTAAGTTTACATCTGGAGATATAAGAGAACCTTTTTTGCACCTTGATTTATATCAACTGCAAGGTGAAGAGAAATATATATCTGTATAATAGGAGGGTTATAAGGAACAATAAAAATGTGCAAAATTTATGTATAAACCTAGGTACTATACACAAAAATATCATTGCAGATGAAAGTTCATTCATTAATATTATTCATAGGTTACTTATATCAGAGATTTCTTTTAATAAATATAGTTGAGAGGGTAGGCAGTTATTTCTATGCCTTATAAACTTTCTTTTATTTTTACACTTTTGAAAAAGTTTTGCAATAATTTCAAACTTACAAGAAAGTAGCAAGAATAGTACAAAGAACTCTTACATATATTTTACCCAGATTTTCCAAATATTAAAAGTTTGCTCTATTTGCATTTGTTGTCTTTCTCTCATTCTCTTTATATATATATATGAAAATTCACATTATATGTTATATATTATTAGTTGCAATTATATATTAGTTATAAGTATACACTCCATTGTATAATTGCTCCATTTTCTCATTTCTCCATTGTAGAGTTTCTAGCTTTTCCCTTGCAATTAATAATCCCTCTATGTGGAAGACACTTTGAGGCCATGCCATTAGCCTTCCCCTCATCAATCCCATACGCTCAATTTCAAATAATTCTTGCCTAAACCAATCTTTATGATGATGATTATGCAATGGTTATCCCCACCTCCAACTCCACCACTTCCTTCACCTTTATTACTCAGTATTATACTGTAGACAGCACCCTCCCACCCCTCTTAATTTATGTGTTTATTAACCATTTATCTCTATGATCAGCATAAACTAATGGATTTCTCTTTTTCAAAAGAAACCAATGGGCTACATTACATTGCTGTTCTTATCTATTTTGTTGCTCCAATTGTCCTAGATTCAACCAGTAGGAACTCATTTAAGCAGTATTCTGGGTATGCCCTCATCATTTTTTGAACACTTTCTTACTTCTTGACACAAGATGTTCTAGGCTCATGTTGTGCTTTGCTTATGCTAATCCTAGCATCAGACATTTCTCTAAGAAGCTACATTACTGTTATTGGAAATTGATACTTAGAACCCAAGATATAAGTGCTATGTGGGATATTAATAATTTCTAGGCCCTTTCAGCTGACAGAGATAGGAAATCATAGGTTTATACCGATATCACCAATTCCAGCCTGCCCCACATAGTTTTTTCCCTCCTCTATTTTATAGATATATTCCTCTTCCATAATAAGAATTTAAGCCCTCTCTCTAAAAAAGTGTACATTTATACATTTTTTCTGATCCTACAATACATACAAACTTGTTTCAGAATAGCTATCATCTATATCTATTTATTGATCATCAATCAAAAGGAATTGAAGAGTTAATTACAGTTCTATTTGCAGTTCTGTTTCCCCACTAGATAGAAGTTATGCAAAGTACTGTTTTTAAATGTTGCATGGATAAGTTATTTTTCCCCTTGGTTTGATTATGTTATTCATTTGAAATACAGCTGGGTACATTTTGTTCTGTCTGTATTCAGTTTTAGAGAGTATATTCCCCATTCTAATTGAGTTAATTTTATTATTTGTATATGTAGAGCATCACAATAATTGTTACTTCCTTTCTTATCCCTTCCATGTTGTCCTCTTACTCCCACCTGACACTCATGATTTGTAGGAAACCAATTTCATGGTTTCTTATTTATCCATCTATGTCATAGTTTACAGATAAATGCATGTTTTTAGTTTCTTCTTCTTTCTTATAGATAAGTATCATATTATATAAAGACTTTTAACCTGCCCTGTTATAAGTGTTCTGTAAGACATTCTCCAAAAGAAGACATCTGCACTTGACATCTGCCGTTTATAGCAGAACAATTTATAATTGCAAAGATGTAGAATCAGCCCAAGTGCCCATCAATACACAAGTGGATTAATAAAATATGGCATATGTATATCATGGAGTACTATTCAGCTATAAGAAATAATGGTGATATGGCACCTCTTGTATTTTCCTGGATAGAGCTGGAACCCATTCTACTAAGTGAAGTATCCCAAGAATGGAAAAATAAGTACCACATGTACTCGCCAGCAAATTGGTATTAACTGATCAACACCTATGTGGACATATAGGAATTACATTTATCGGGCATCAGGTAGATGGGGGGAGAGAGGAGTAGATGGGTATATACATACATAATAAGTGCAATGTGTACCATCTGGGGGATGGACACACTTTAAGCTCTGATTCCAGGGGGAAGGGAAGGAAGGCAACACACATAACTTAAACATTCTTACCCCCATTATATGCTGAAATAAAAAAATATGTATTTAAAAAAGTGTTCATCTTTATACAAGTAATATTCTTGTTTCCCAGTTTAACATCCTTAAATTACTCTCTGTCATTGGGACAAAGTTTAAATTTCTTAGAATTTCTTCTTAATCTGAACATGGCCTACTGAAGCAGCCTCATCACTTACCAGAAACCATAAACATTCTATATCTAAAGTCATCCTAAAATTCTTAAATTCTTGAAATATGGCATGATCTGAATGCCTCTATGCCTTTGCACATGTTATCCCTAAAACACAATTTCTTCCTTAACCATGTCTCCAATTCCAAATCTTCCTTTAAGAGTCAACTCAGATTTTGATTTCATCAGGAAGATTTTTCTGAGTTTTAGTTTCTATAGCTGTAAAATTGAAGTTAATAGTGTCTATCCTTATGGATAGATAGATGCCTTTAGTACATATGCAATAGAAGCTAACTTATTTCCCTATTTCACCTTCTAGATTATAAATTCCTACAGGGCAAGGATTATCTTTTGTTTATTTCTATATCTACAAGGTTGTACACATATTAAATGCTCAATGAATATTTGCTGAAGGAACTATTTCAGAGGCATAATTACTCAATAATTATAAATTATTTTTGTAATAAAATTGTACCCATATGTCTAAACTCCCTGGACAGTAACTAGAATAGCTTAAAGAAATTTAATGAAATGTTAGATATGAAGATTCCAATTCTGTAGAGGATATTATAAAATACTCATTTAGGCATTAAAATAAAGGGAATTCAAATAGGAATTGAACAAGGAAGACAGACTATTTGTTTCTCAGGAATATAACTAGAGCTAAGTCCCCCAAATCCCCAAAATAAATTCTTCCAACATATATCTTTCAAGCATTATTTTGAAATAATATTTTAATTTTATTAAATGATTTTATTTCTAATGTTTTATTATATAATACTTTTCAGATTTGTAAAATTTGCAAAATAGTACAATGATCCCTGTATGTATATCATCCATCTAGTTTTCCCAAGCTTTGCCATCTTATATAACAACAGTGAATTTATAAAAATCAGTAAATTAATATTGATACATAACTATTTTATCTAATATAATCTACAGACCTTATTCAAATATCACCATTTGTGCAACTAATGTTGTTTTTATGTTCCAGGATCCAATGCAGTATCATGCATTGCATTTAGTTGTCATGTCTCTTTAGTTTCCTCCAATATGAGACAATTTCTAAATGTTACTTTTTGTTTCATGACTGTATTAGTTTGCTAGAGCTACCATAACAAAGTACCACAGACTAGGTGGCTTAAACACCAGAAACTTATTTTCTCACAGATCTGAAGTCTAGAAGTCTGAGATAAAGGTGTCAGCAGGGTTGATTTCTTCTGAGACCTCTCTTTGGCTTGTAGATGGCCATCTTCTTCCAGTATCTTCACTTGGCCTTTCCCCTGGGCCCTGCTTATGTCCCAATCTCCTCTTCATATAGGGACATCAGTCATATCAAATTAGAATCCACCCATATGATCTCATTTTACCTTAATTACATCTTTAAAGGGTCTATCTCCAAATATAGTCACATTCTGAAGTACAGGAGTCTAAACTTTCAACATAAGAATTTTTGGAGAACACAATTCAGTCCATAACAATGACTATTTTTGAAGAATATTGGCTAGTTATTTTGTAAAATAGCCTTTAGTTTGGGTTTGTCTGATGTTTCCTATGATTATATTCAGGTCATGTGGTTTTGATAGTAATGATACAGAAGTTAAGATTGTACAGTTCTAAGTGTATATCAAGAGGTACATGATAGTGATATGTATCATTATGGTGATTTTAACTTTGACTTACTTGGTTAAGGTGGTGTCTTTCAGGTTTCTCCACCGTAAAGTTACTATGTTTCTCTTTGTAATTGATAAATATCTAGTAGGAAATACTATGAAAATATTATTTTTCTCTATTAATTTTAGATTCCACTGATGATTCTTGTTATGGTAATTATTACCTATCAAATGACAATTTTCTATTTCTGTGATTCCTTTTCCATGTACCAATTCAAATACTATGTAAGAAAGAACTTTCTCTTGTTCTTCATTTATTCTTTTTGCATTATTTACATTTATAAATATAGACTCCTGGATATTTATTTTATCTACAGGATATAATCCATTACTATCATTATTCATTTTTTGCTTAAATTGTTCCAACCTTGGCCATTTCAAGATCCTTCAAGTTGGATTCTATGTCATGTCAACAAGTTTCTGTCATTTTTTTCAGCATTTCCTTAATTTTTTATGCAGCACAAGATGTTCCAGGCTCATTTTGTACTTCCCTTGATCTAACCCTAGAATCAGCAATTTCTCCAAGGAACACTGTTTCCTGGTAGTGAAGAATTTTATTTAAAATCCAAGCCATCTATTACTATTATCAACAAAGAGCCCACATCTTCTTGCAGTAACTGATACATAAGGGACTTTGAAAAAGTAAATAATTTAATTAATAATTCAATTTACTCTTTAATTTTCCAAATATTTTTTCATTAGATCAAAAAATAAAATAATACTGTAGGAGCCAATAATTTTGGACTATTTTTGTTAATCATATTGTTTCCTCTTCCAAAATTCTATAAGTATTTAAGTCTCTAATCAGCAAAGAATTCACACACCATTCAAAAGTTATATTTTTTCCCACAAAGGGGATTGTCTGTTTCATCTAAAGTAGACTTACTATTGTGTGCACAATATATATTTTAAGGATTTTGAAGAAGGAGAAATAATAAAGCCTAGCATGTCTCATTACTTACTTTGTCACCTGCAGGATTCTTTACATTTTTTTTCCTTTATGAGAACTAATCCCCAATCCAGTTCACAGCTCTTTTTACAAGGCATGTTGAGTTCTGCATTACCACAACAAAAGAAAGCCATGTGGAAAAAAAAGGAAGAACAGAAAAGAAAATGTTTACAGAGGAAACAAATTCCCTCTTCTTCTTTCTGGTTTTCTGTGTATAATCTTATTTTGGCAATCATAATATCATCCATTAATTTCTTGATGAATAAAACTTGTCACTCATAAACACCTCCAGAAGTACCTTGATAGTTGTCAGGGAAGTATTTGCCAGCTATTCAAATAAAGACAGATTACTTAGATAGCAAAGACAATCTGGCTTTCAATACCAGCATCTGGCCACTTACTAATATCTTTATCTCCCTGAAATCTCAAGAAGATTAAAGTTTTACTGAAGTGGAGTCTCAGGTGTTCATTTTTCTAGCTTAGCCTGGATTCCAGCCTTTCACTTTCCCAGCCCAGAATACTATGGGGAAGAGTGTGTGCTATGTTCTTCAGAGGTCACTGGACATGCTAACAATTAGATGGCATTTAAACTGAACATCAACTGTAATTCTGTGTTAAATTTAAACAATATTCTTTTTGGTAAAAGAATAAAATAAAAATACATCATTTTTTTATAATACTACAATATATGGTCTCCACACAGGCTGTCAAAGAATTTATCTAATGCTTTAATTAATAGGTTTATTCTTCATGCAGGATGTATTTAAGAAAACCACCATGTTTCTCCTTCATCAAGCTTCATAGTATATTGCAGTGTTTTGGATCCAGTCTGATTATATCTAATATGGATAATCTATTTGTAAAAGTGTTGGAGTTATTATAATAGAAAGTTCTCAATTATTTTTTTCTCTCTTTTTCTCTTCCCTTCAAAGTATAACAGAGGGCAATTTCCTGGACAATGCATTTAAGAATCGTGAAGAAGGATTGGAAAGAGTGAGCTGTAGTCTTTGGCTACTTTGAAATTTGATTTTTAACTTTCCCTTCCTCTTACCTTTCTCTTTAAGTACACAGGATCTCTGCTTCTATCAGTGTGTCTCTTTCTCTCACAAACAGACAATTGCCTTATTATTATTATAAAGACACCTCTCTAGTGGCTGACCAAATCCTCCATAAATAGTCATATATTTCAATTATTATGCAGATTACAAGGATCAATAGTACGTAGACAGAACAGGAACACCGACTAAAATTCTCTTTATAGTAGGCACATATACTTGCTGTGGCATCATATTATTTAGACTTCAGCAAATTCCACTATGATCTTGGGCTTGCAACTAGTGTTGTTTTGTATAGCTAATACATTTATCTTTTCCTTAAAATGGTGTGGAAGATGAATTGCAGTCGAGGCTGTGTTGGTTGACCAATTAGACATACTTTTTAAAATAATATATGAGAACTTTGCACTAGATTTGGAAGAACGGAAGGCATCCAATTAAGTCTGCTTTTTCCCTCAGGCATCAAGGGTCAGATCATAGGAGTAATTGGGAACCTCCAGTAGTGTGGTACAAATGCCTGAGGCAGTAGTGCCAAACATGAGAAATCCTTCCTTCAGAAGTACTCAGAGAGGGTAAAAACAAGTATGAGGCCATAAATCTGGACTATGAAAGGCCTTTTACTGCCAGAATCCCTCTGTTTTGCCAAAGGGAGGAGACAGGTACCAAAATCCCATGAGCTAACTGCTTGATATGGCAGAAAAGAAACAGGAGTTCTTCTTTAGCCTAGATCTCCTCCAGAGTTAGGTACTTCTATAGTAAACCCTTTGAGTTGTCTATAGTTTGCAATGATATTCCTGGAATATTTCATAACTTATACTATAGCATATTCCTACTTCATATGTGCCCCCTCCCCACAGAAGTCACTCCAATAAGATATCCTTACCCTTTTTCTTAATATTTAAAAGTACCAAATATACTTAGAGCCTAAGAAAAATATTAAGTTTCTGAAATTACCTGTATAATTACAAGTAAAATAAACAAAAAAGAATGTCCCTAATGGTTGTTGCTTTCTTGGGCAGGAAAGGGGAAGAAAAGAAATGAATTCCCTTGTATAGCCCAATGCCTTTTCCTATATAAGGAATACTTTAAAGTTTCATTAATCAGTTCCCCAAATAGCCAACAGTTTATGGATACTATCTCTTTGCAAAAAAAAAAAAAAATCTTCAGTTTACAAAGGATGAATAAAATGCTCAGACTTCATTAAAAACAAGAATCCCCACATTAGAGGTTCTTTATATAATTGAGTTCAAGTCATTTGACATTTATTAGAAGCATCTTCTTAGCATTACAAAACATGCTGCTATCAATTCTGGAAGCTTTGAAATGTTTTCTCAGGGCAGGCACTGGTAAACCTCCCTATTTTACAGTAGCACTCCTTATTGTGTTTCTTTTTTCTCCTTCCTTCCTTCCTTCCTTCCTTCCTTCCTTCCTTCCTTCCTTCCTTCCTTCCTTCCTTCCTTCCTTCCTTCCTTCCTTCCTTCCTTCTTTCCTTCCTTCCTCTTTCCTGTCTTCCTTCCTTTCTTCCTACCTTCCCTCCTTTCTTCCTTCTTTCCTTCCCTATCTTTTTTCTTTTACCCCCAGGTAAATACCTGCTTATAAAGCTACAAAGCCAATAACGAAGGAAACCAAACGTAATAGCAGGTACATATGTGCATACTTGTATTAATAAATTACATGAGTCCTAAAGAGCTGGAGCAGCAAGAAATGCTACAGTTTAGGATTGTGGAAAAGGGTAATTGTCTCATCTTTCTAAGTGCTGAAATCTTGAAAGAGACTATCAAATCAACTACTACTGGTGCTGTTACTCCAGGATTTTCACTAATAATATGGATTTCTGCCCTTTCTTTCTATAGCACCTGATTTGAGCTTCTTATTTTGTTTTACAGCTCAATATTTCTATTTCCTCAGTGGAACATTGTTGGTGGTATTGTTTATTATGGATACAGTGTTATTTAACCATTTTGATCCTTTCCATTTTATAAGTAACACTGAAAGGAAAGTCTTTGAAAGCCCAACGGAGTTGGAGGTTCATACAAATACCTGAAGCCAATTTCTTACAAGTAAAGTAGACTACAATGAAAAAAAAATTACTTCATTTCAAAAGTTATCTTTTCCATAATGTTAGTGTCTGCTTACCACACAGGATGCATCCTTTAATTGTGTGTATTTATGTGTGTGCATGTGTGTGTGTGTGTGTGATAGACATAGATATTTATCAGAGTACATAGATTCAAAATAAATATGTAAATATATGAGGGAGAAATGTATCCATTGATATATTAAAACCAGGAAATAGGCAGTTCTCCATGGTTACAAAGTGCATTTATTTTTCACAGAGCCTATAAACAGAGGGGTACAATATGGACTGCAGATACTACAATACTATATCATTAAAGATCACAAAAGTCAAGAAGTGCACAGAGACACAGAATTTGATTGTCGTCGACTTCATAATTTCCATCTATTTTCTTACCCACTTTCTAGAACTAAATATTCTCATATTTAACCAAATATCTGACCTGAACTAAAATATCAATATAAATGATAATCTTCAGAAGAGTATTTAATGAAAAGCGTTTTCACAGCCTTCTATCAACAGATCTTAAAATATGAGACAATATTTAAAAATCACTAATGTTTTAAATCATATAAATGTCCAAATAAAATTATAAAAGGGAACTCATATTTTTCAATTTTGTGAATAGCATTCTTTCCTGTATATTTACTATTAAGGATTTTTTCCTAAGAGCTATTTTCTAATGCACTATCCAATTTTAAATGTCTCCAGAACTGAGACATCTACTTTTTCACTATTAATCAGAAGTATGGAATCTTCATCTAAAATTATATCCACCCTAAATCCCCCCTTTTTTGCCTTTAAGCCTTAGTTATATTTTGAAGCCTCCCTAACTGCTGTTAATTTCACTTTCGTTATGGTTCTGTACCTTTCACAGATGTGATGAAAATACTATATCTGAATGTTTTATGCTTAATATCAGTAGTAATTCTGTAGAGTTGTGTGTTATCAGCAGAGGCAGTATATTGTAGAGATGAGAAACCCAGGCTCCAGAATCAGACTACCTGACTCTTCCACTCACATTTCTGTGTCTTAATTTCTTCATCTATAAAATGAGGACAATCATAGCACATGTAAAGCCCTTAGAAGAGTACTTAATGCATACATGCTCACTATGTATTAACTTCTTCTTATGATATTCAGAGTGTGTAACAAAGAACATGGATCTCTCAAAGGAAAGCAGTTATGATATATATGTACATATGAGATATAAATATGATCATTGAATTTTAATAAAATTTTAATAAAATCACCTATAGATTACTTAAATAACTATAGAACTGGTATTTTTCAATCACTCCTCACTAAACAAAAAATTACTCCTATCACTTCAAACTATCTTTAAAGCAGTATGGTTAAAAGGGAAATAGCAGGTTTTTGATTTAGAAAACCTATATTCGAATTCCAGCTCTAATATTTACTTGCTGTGTGGTTATAGGCAAACATCTTACCTTTTCTGAGATTTGTTCTCTTCACTTGTAAAGAAAGGATAATAACAGTACTAACCTCGTAAAGTTGTTAACACATTGAAAATACTTACTGAAATACTAGACATTTACATATTAAACGCTCAAAACTATTAAGAGATCTCCAGTCAGACTTCTTGGGTTTAGTTTACAATCGTGATGGTTAATTCTATGTGTCAACTTGGATAATCTTTTTGGATGACGTTAACATTTAAATTGGTGAACTTCGAGTAAGGAAATTGCCCTCCATAATGTGAATGGGGCCTTATTTAATCAGGTGAAAGTCTGAATAGAATGAAAATATAAGCCTCCCTGAGCAATAGAGAATTTTCCAGGAGACTGCCCTCAGAGTTCATCTGCACCATCAGTTCTCCTGGGTCTCTAGGCAGCCAACTTTTGGACTGGAATTGCACCATTGGCTCTCCTGGATCTCAAGCCTGCTGGCCTGCAATGCAGATTTGGACTTACCTGTCTTCATAATCATGTGAGCCAATTCCTTATAATAAATCTTTTTCTATAAATATATGAATCCTATTGGTTCTGTTTCTCTGAAGAACCCTGAATAATACAATATCACAGTTCTGTACCTTACTACCTCTGTGACCTTGTGCAAGTTAATTAACCACTCTGAGCCTCATTACTTCATCCAGTGATTGGAAAGAACAATACCTGCCTCACTTGATTTTGGGGAGAATTAAAAGTATTAAAGTCTATAGAGTGCCTAGGAGACTATTAGACACCTAGGAAGCTCTCAGGAAATGAGCTTCATGGAGTATCTGAAAACAAGACAAACTATTTTCCCAGATAAAGATATAGCTGATTTTAGTTCTTTATTTTGTTGAAGAAATAATAGAGAACAAAGTTTTAAAATATTCTCTTTAAAGAAAATTGCAAAGATTGCCAGTGTAAATTCTTTCGGAAAGGTGAGGTAGGTCAAAAAGATAGATTTATGGTATGAAAATATTTTCATTGTTTTGTCAGATCCAGCCATTTTCTCAGATCTAGCTGGGCCCTATCATGTGTGGACAATGTAATCTGTAAGCACATATTCCCTTAGGGAACTGGAGCCATGAGAAAGCCATGCCAAGATATGTTGTATCCTGTTTTGCCTTGTGGAGTCTCCTGTTTCTGATAAATTTTTGTATCCTAATAAGAAACTGTGAGTGTGGTCATATGGTGTCTTCTCACCAGTTTGTAACCATTCTTAAAACATCATATAGATTAATAACAAGTGCCCATTTACTGCACTATTACTTTGTGACATAAATTGAACAATCTGTTCTGCATTTCATTCCCTGAACACCCTTATGAGGTAGGTACAATGTTTAGCCACATTTTACAAATGTGAAAACTGAGGTTTTTAAGATTATGTACTTTGCTCAAGTGTACAAATTCCAAAACCCATACTCTAATTCAGTAGTTCTCAAACTTCACTGCACTCACAATCACTTGGAGGGCTTTTAAAAATTATAATCAGAAGAACAGTAAACACCATCAAGCCTTAAAAAATTATAATCAGGTCTAATCTCCAGAGATTTCAATTAAATTTGTGGTGGGGCCAAGGCACCAATAATAAAAACCGAAAACAAACCTCCCTATATTTTTCTAATATACAGCCAAATTTGAGAAGCCTTTTCTGAAGCTATTATACTACATCAATGTTTTCCAAAATTATATCATTGAAATCCCCAGTAAGAGATATATTTAACACTATAAACTGGTATACATATACATGCAGAGATATAAAACTGACACAAAAGTTTCACAAAACAATATAAATGCTTACTACCTACAAGCATTCAGTTATTTTCTATTCTATTCTAGTGTAGTCTATTACATTTGCATTGCTAATTGCAACCTTCTTGATTGATTTCACAACCCATTGGTTGATTGCCAACCACAGTTTGAAAATCACTGCACTGTACAATGCTTAATAAAAATGTGTTCCATTTCCCTACCTCTCCCTGCTGTATATTCTATTTGAGCCTCCCTCTCCACACTGATGGGCATTTATTCCTTGAGTGCTGAAAAACAATTTCCCTCCACTTCCTTCTTGGTGCACTCTGTTCATTCTACAACCTCTTCCTTCAGCTGAATGCCCATGCATGACAACTGTTCTGACATACTATCTTCAAGTATATATTTTTAAAACAAATAGTGCTATGGCTCAAGAAATAGGACCCTTTTTTACATCCAAGAAATGGTAACAAGTCCATAAATTTAATTCCATTTTGGAATTACCACAAGCAGCTTGACACAACACAATTGCCATGAGTCAGGCATCCAGGAACAGGTTAGCTTGGTCCTCTGCTCAGGGCCTCACAAAGCTGAAATCAAGGTATTGGCTGGAACACTGATCTGATTGAGGCTTGGGGTCCTCTTCACAGCCTTGTGGTTATTGACAGAGTTCAGTTCCTTGTAGATATAGAATTCATGGTAGGTGGCTTAAAGGTCAGCAGAAGAAACTCATTTTAGGAATAACTCAGTCCTTTTTTTAAGGACTTGCTGGATTAGGTCACATACACCCAGAACAATCACCTTTATGATTAACTCTAAATCAACTGATTATTAACCTAATCACAAGAGTGATTTTCCATTCACAGTGCCCATCCACACTCAAAGAGTGGGAATAATACAGAATATGTACATCAAAGTCTAATGACCACCTGAGAAGTCAGCCTACCACATATACCATCTCAAATTTCCCAGGTCTATTCTGGTTTTAGCACTGAAGTCCCAAATCCCTAGGAAAAAACCCTGGGCAAACAGGTACAGTTTGTCACCTTAACAGTAGAAAATGAAGTCTCTCAGATAACACACTTTATGTTTCATATCTAATGAAAGTCCGATTACAGGGAACCTGGGCATGAAGTTTATTTTTGTTCTCCTCTGATACAATATTTGTAAAGAGGAGTTGAGAAAAAGTGTCCCTATAGTCAGATGCCTTAGAGTGAGCACCATAGAAACAGCTAACGAATCATGTATTTTTTCTTCTGGAGAATATCCCATCTACTGTAACAGAAAACAATGTTCACAAATGAAATACTATGGAGAATATTCCATTTTCAGGGTTCCTTTGTGTCATGTACTACGTGTGTCAGTTAATAAATACAGTATAATATCAATGGGATGATATAAAACTCTAAGTGCAGGCAATAGTGGATAAAGTCAGCAGTGCTTTCAGAACAAGCCTAATTTAAATTTCAAACATCACTAATTACCATAAATTTTTTTCCTTCAAATTTTGTTTTACACACTCCCATCTATATTTAACAAACATGGTGGCTTAATAATTATAGAAATGTAGGGTAAACATGGTATAGAGTACACCATTGAATTGCAGTTTGTTAACACTTGTGATTGATTTGTCCTCCCTTTTGAATATTTTAAGACAAACTCGAGGAAAATGCAAGTGTCTGATAAGAAGATAACCTGAATTATTTACTTGTTATGAACTTTGCTTTCTTCTCATGATTGGCAAATTCCTCTCCTAAACCAAAAACTGAAACCAAGACAACTGTCTGTTTTATATTTATTTCTGTTTGGATTACAGAATTTAAAATGAAAATTCCAAGGGAAAAAATCAAAAACATCTGTTCCCACAGGAGAATATGTTTTCACCTTCTATAGGTGTTGGTTGTCTGGAGTTCATGGCATCGAAATGTGATACTTTGTATTACTTTTATCTATTTGGTAGGATAGATAGATCAATGGCCATTTTTTTATTATTTGATGCTAGCTTGAACTTCTTTTTCTCTTTCCTCTGCTTGGAACAAATTCAGTTGCACAAAAAGAAACCCCTTATATATGACTTCTCATTATGCTTTACGTTAGTTTTATCATCACTTTAAGAAGTTTCTTCAGGTTGTCTATTTGCTCTGTTGATTGTTTCCTTGGCTATGCAGAGCTTTTTAATTTAATCAAGCACCATTTATTTATTTTTGTAGTTGCTGTGATTGCCTTGCTGTCTTCTTCATAAATTCTTTGCTGAGGCTGACATCTGGAAGAGTTTTTCCAACATTTTCTTCTAGAATTCTTATGGTTTCATGTCTTATATTTAAGTCTGTTATCCATCTTGAATTAATTTCTGTGAGTGGTGAGAGACGCAAATCCTGTTTCAATCTTCTACATGTGGCTATCCAATTTTCCCAGCACCATTTATTGAATAGGGATTCTTTTCCCCAGTGCATATTCCTGTCTAGTTAGTCAAAGATCAGATGGCAATATGTGGATGGTTTTATGTCTGAATTCTCTGTTCTGTTCCACTGGTCTATGTCTCTATGTTTTTGCAAGTCGCATGCTGTTTTGATTACTATAGCTATGTAGTATAGCTTAATGTCTGATAAAGTGATATCTCTAGATTTGTTCCTTTTGCTTAAGTTTGCTTTGGCTGTTCAGGCTCTTTTCTGGTTCCAAACAAATCATAGAATTATTTTTTCTAGATCTTTGAAAAATGATGTTGGTATTTTGATGGCGATTGCACTGAATTTGTAAATCACTTTGGGTAGTATGAACATTTTAACAATGTTGATTCTGCTGATCCATTCTTGTGATATGGTTTTCCATTTGTTTACATCATCTGCAGTTCCCTTCCTCAATGATTCATAGTTCTATTTGTAGACATCTTTCACATCCTTGGTAAAATATATTCCCAGGTATTTTATTTTCTTTGTTGCTATTGTGAAAGGTATTGAGTCTTCAATTTGATTCTCCACTTGATTGTTGTTGGTGTATATGAATGCTACTGATTTATGTACATTGATTTGGTAGCCTGAGACTTTGCTGAATTTATTTATCAATCCCAGTAGTCTCTAGGTAGAATCTTTGGGGTTTTCTAATGATCATATCATTAGCAAAGAGTGATAGCTTGCCCTCCTCTTTCCCCATTTGTATACCCTAAATTTCCTTCTCTTGTCTGACTGCTCTTGCTAGGACTTCCAGAACTATGTAGAATAGAAGTGGTGACAGTGGGAATTGTTTTCTTGTTATAGTTATTAGTAGAAATGTTTTCAAATTTTTGCCATTCAATATGATGTTGATGTAGGTTTGTCACATATGGCTTTTATAATTTGGAGGTATGTTCTATCTATGCCTATTTTTTTTAAAGAGTTTTCAACATGAAGGGGTGCTGAATTTTGTCAAATGTTTTTTCTGCATCTATTGAGATGATCATATGATACTGGTTTTTTTGCTTCTCTTTATATGGTGAATCATATTTATGGATTTACATATGTTTCACAATCCTTGCATCCCTGTTATGAAGCCCACATGGTCATGGTGGATTATTATTTTTTTTGATGTGCTGCTGAATTAGTTTTGCTATAATTTTACTGAGGATTTTTGCATTTTTATTCATAAGGGATATTGGTCTATAGTTTTCTTTGTTGTTGTTGAGTTCCTTCCTGTCTTTGGTATCAAGCTGATATTGGCATCATAGAATGAGTTGGGGAGGATTGCTTCCCTCTCAATGTTATAAAATAGCTCCTGCAGTTTGGGTAACAATTCTTCTTTATAGGTCTGATAAAATTCAGCTGTGAAAGCATCTGGTCCAGTTCTTTTTATTTATTTATTTATTTTATTTATTTATTTGCTGGATGATTTTTTATTGCAGCTTCATTTTATTCCTCATAACTGGTATCTTCAGCAGTTCTATTTCTTTCTGATTGAGCCTGGGGAGGTTGTATGCTTCTAAGAATTTGTCCATTTCCCCAACATTTCCAAGTTTATGTGCATAGAGATTTTTATACTACTCCTAGATGTTATTTTGTATTTCTGTGGTATCTGTTGTAATATCTCCTTTTTTAATCTCTAATTGAGCATACTTGGGTCCTTTCTTCTCTATTTCTAGTTATCTAGTGAGAGGTGTATCAATTTTGTTTATCTTATCAAATAACCAACTCTTTGTTTCACTAATCTTCTGTATTTTTTTATTGTTGTTGTTTTCAATTTCATTTAGTTCTGCTCTGACCTTCATTAATTCTTTTCTTCTGTTTGGTTTGGGATTGGTTTACTCTTCTTTTCTATTTCCGTGAGATAATTCATTAGATTGTTGATTTTTAATTTTTCTGTCATTTTGATGTAGGCATTTAAGGCCATGAATTTTCCCTGTAGGACTGCTTTTGCTGAATTCCACAGATTTTGATAACTTATGTCCACTTTGTCATTTAGTTTGAGGAATCTTTTGATTTTCACCTGAATTTCTTCCTTGTCTCAATAATCATTCAGTAATCGTTTTCTTAAATTTCCATGACATTGTGTAGAATTGAGTATTTTTGTTGTGGTTGATTTCTAATTTTATTCCACTATAGTCTGAGAAGATCCATGCTATAATTTCTAATTTTTGAGACATGTTTTGTGCCCTAAAATGTGATCAATCTTTGAGAAGATTTCATGTGCTGATGAGAAAAATGTATATTCAGTAGTTTTTGGGTAGAATGCTCTGTAAATGTCTGGTAGGCCCAACTGCAACCTATAGAATGAGAGGCAATGTCAACATGTTATACATCTGATAAAGGGCTAATCACCAGAATCTACAAAGAACTCAAGCAAGTCAGCAAGAAAAAAATCAACCCCATTAAAAGTGGATAAAGAATTCTACTAAGTGAAGTATCCCTAGAATGGAAAAATAAGCACCACATGTACTCACCATCAAATTGGTTTTAACTGATCAACAACTAAGTGCACATATAGGAATAGCATTCATCGGGCATCAGGCAGATGAGAGGGGAGAGAAGGGGATGGTTATATACATAATGAGTGTGATGCTCTAAATTGGTGGGGGGCAAGGGCAATATACATAACCTAAACATTTGTACCCCCATAATATGCTGAAAGAAAAAAAAAAGTGGGCAAAGGACATGAACAAAAACTTTTCAAAAGAAGATAGACTAATGGCCAATAAAAGTATGAAAAATGTTCAATGTCACTAATCATCAGAGAAATGCAAGTCAAAACCACAGTGAGATATCACCTAGCTCCATAGTGAATGACTTTTATCAAAAAGTCCCAAAACAATAGATGCTGGTGAGGATGTGGAGAGAAAGGAACACTTATATACTGTTGGTGGGACTGCAAACTAGTGCAACATCTATGAAACATATTACAGAAATTCTTCAAAGAACTAAAAGTAGACCTACCATTTGATCCAGCAATCCCAGTACTAGGTTTATATGCAAAAGGAAAAAATGCCATTTTATCAAAAACATACTTGCACTAGAGTGTTTATTGCAGCACAATTCACAATTGCAAATATGTGGAAAAAACACAAGTGCCCATCAACTCATGAGTGGATTAATAAAATGTGGTATTTGTACATCATGGAATACTACTCAGCCATTAAAAATGAATTAACACCTTTTGCAACAGTCTGGATGGAACTGGGGAACATCCTCCCAAGTGAATTATCACAAGAATGTAAAAACAAATATCATATGTACTCACTAGTAAATTGGAACTAACTGATCAGTACTTATGTGTAAGTAAAACTCAATGGAAATCAGGGAAGGAAGGGGGAGGAGAGGATGGGTGAAATTATACCTACCAGGTACAATGTACAATATCTGGGTGATAGGCACACTTATAACATTTGACTCAGCAGTACAAAAGCAATCTATGTAAGTACAACATTTGGACTCCCATAATATTATGAAATAAATAAATACATATCAGAAGAAATGTTCTTAAAAAAGACCTTTCTTCAGAATATTAACAGACTTAAAAATTACTCTGAAAATGACATTTAGATTTTTTAAATTTCAGATATTTTTCTATTTCATGTGAATATTTATTGCCCACATTTCCTCCCATTTCTTTTCCTAAGGTCTACTTCACTGTACAATGGTGTCTTTTATTGCTTCATCCTAAATATTGCCAATATAATGGGTTCATGTATTTATTTTTTCCTGTCTGAGAAGAATGTATTGAGCGTTATAGTTTGAGCACTAAGCAAACCTCTGCAAGACAATACTTCTTTGCCTTGATTCCTTGGCATCATCAGGATGGAGGCCATTTCATCATCTCAAAGCCAAGAAGTCTCTTTTTTTCTTTCCACTTTTTTTTTTTTTTGGAAGTTTAAGGTGATTTATTTGATGAAGCACTCAGAAGGAAAGAGGGCAAGGATTTAATACACATCATGGGATTCTGTACTATATGCCTCACTATATCTTAGTAAAACATACTTTGGCATAATTGGTGGTGCTGGAATCCTTCCCAGAAGCATAGAAGTGCCTACAATGGGGGTAAAACTGAATTGCCAATGCTAAATCTGGACAGTCATTTCATACTGTTAATTCCACCATATGCAAATGTCTTTGCAAACCTTAAAAATAAAGAAAAAAAGCTTCATTCAGAATGTTTAAGTATATCAAAGAACACTGTTTCATGGCTACTGCCAATGTTCACTGTTAAACACAGGGGCCTCAAAGGAAACACAGATTGTTTAGAAATAGAATATTCATCAAGTTATAATGGTTGATAATTATATCGCTACATTCCCCAGTTGTTTTCTAAATAAAATGCAAAGCATCACTTACATATTGGCATCATATCACCACCAACTGGCCAAGAGTGTTTACTAGGAATGTTTACTAGGAAGAAAATCATCAACTTTTAAAAAGAAAACAAACAGGAATAGACAAAAACATCCAGGATTTGATAAACTCATGGAGAAGCCAAAAACTCTGCAAATTGTCTTTTGTCATTGGTAACTGAGATTGAATTTCAACAACCTCAAATCTGAGAAATACTGGCAGCTGAGATTCTGTTACTTCTGTAACTCAGTCCACCACTTGTTAATCTGTTTAATCTATTTTAACCTTGACAAATTATGAGAAGTTGGTTCACTAAGTCTGTTCACTCCTTTTGAACTCTGTTCAAATAGATTATTTTATGTGTTCATTTGGTGACAACATTATCTGAACATCCCAACATTTTTAAAGAGGCTACTTCCTGGTGGTTGAATAAACTTTATTTAGAACATCCAGATATTGTTGTTAGGGGTACATCTTCTCTACTGTCTGATCTAGATAATATATTCACACTGGATTAGACTATGTCATTTAGCAGTGAGACATTCTAGCATCTGGTTACATAGAGAAACTGTAAACTAATAAAAATGTAACCCTGACTGGATTCATAACCCAAAACACTTAGGGTTTACAAATAACACATCACATTCATAAAGATTAGTTCTCAGGAGCTTCCAGTACTTACTGAGAAATAATATATTTCTAGTGCTTCTCAAAGATTCAGATTCACCTTCTCCCCTGCAGAACTCATCATAGAACACAGCATGTATCTTCTAGATGTGTGTGTGATCAAAAGTAATCTCTCTCTGCCCTGTGGATATGTATATGGAAAATTATTGTCTCTTCCAGAGTGATGATCCTTGTAGCTTTATTCAGATGGTTATGTAAGCTCTTTCCCCTTTAATCTTTGCCTTGTCACCAATACAAATATTTGGCTCTGAGCAAGGGAAATTAGGCTTCTGAGTGGTTAAGTATTCAGTATAGATGCATGCCTGATGATTATATATGCTATTTGGCTGCAACCTTATTTGCTTTTGAACTTTTTTTTTGTTGTTCTCTAAGAAAGCATGGTTTCTAATAGCAATCATATTTATCCCTTTGTCTCAACTCTGGTCACTACCATGATCTAGACCCCCTTGTTTACAATACCACAAAAATCTCCAAACTGATTTCCTAATCTTAAGTCTCTTTTCCTTCCAATCCACTCTCCACACCACTGCCAAATTCACCTTCCTTAAGTACCACTTTCAACTTATAATTCTCTATGTTTAAGTTCCTATAAAGATACCCTGTTGTCTACTGGGTCAAATTCTAACTTCATCATTTGTCAATTCAAACTTCATAATCTAACATAGCACTCTCTCTCACTAGCCAATACTGACCTTCAGTTCTGACCAGGTCACTCCTCTTGTCCTCCTATTTCCACTTCCATAAAATTCATGACACATTTTTATAATTAAGCTATTCATTTATGCTTCAAAATTAATATTATATTAAAATAACAGAAAAATACTGAACAAAATTCCCAACAATCCCATACCAAATATTTAGATTTTTCTTTTGTCTATATAATAATAGCAAATGGTGATATAGTGTTTGCAATGGATTGAATGTTTATGTGTCCCCCAAAATTCATATGTTGAAAGCTTAAACCCAATGTGATAGTATTAAGAGATGAAACCTTTGAAAGGTCATTAGATCATGAAGGTGGAGCCTTCATAAATGGGTTTAGTGCCTTTATAAGAAGAAATACAAAATCTTGCTCTCTGTTTCTGCTCTCTGGTATGTAGGATACAACTAGAAGATAGTCATTTGCAAAATAAGAAGCAGGCTCTCACCAGACATTGGACCTGTCAGTGCCTTGATGTTGGAATTCCCAGGCTCCAGAACTGTGAGAAATAAATTTCTGTTGTTTAAGCCACCCAATCTATGATATTCTGTTATAGTAGCCTGAACTCATTAAGACAGTTCTTATCAGGTGTGAGAACATATTCTAATAGCTTTAAAAATATAATCGCTACAGCCAGCATCCATCTTGACTGGTTGGTGCCTATGTTATACTGCTCGTTAAATACTTGTATAGTGAATATCATTCTTGAGAGAAGCCTTTCCTTATAGAAGGCTTTCCTCTGTGCTGAGTTAGAAACAGGAGTACTGAAAAACATTTCGGGCAAAGGAAATAACATGCCAAGGGACACTAGGACCAAAGAAAATATAGAAAATTCAGGAAATTACAAGTAGGCCAGTATGCTTGGAGTGAAGATAGGGTGGGGAATTAGGAAAGGATGCCATAAAGAAATTTTGGGACTAGATCATTAAGAACCTTGAAAACCATGAAAGCAAAAAAGGGGCCAATGAAGGAAAATGACTTGTTCAGACTAGTATTTTAGAAACTACTCCAGCAGTCGTGTGGGGAATAGACTTAAGAGGTTAGGTTGAAGGCAAGGATAGTTATATGGGGAAACTCTCTTCTGACTCAGTCATATGTGGTTAAACCAAATTCTACTCTGTGAATAGTAGTAAACTTTAAACCTCTTTTCAAGTGCAAGTGGATTACGCCATTTTTCCTCTTCTCCAAAAAACTGGCTCATGTCAGCCCAGCAAGAGTGCTTATCTTTGTTTTGTATCTTTGACCCCTTACAGTTTACTGTTTTCTAAAAACCTGCTATAAAACTTAAAAGCCGAAGTCCTTCATTTGGCTTATAAGGACCAATATGATCTTTTACCTGCCTATGACAACGGATTTATCTCATATATCTTTCACCTTTACTTGCATGGTCCAGCCACACTGGCCTTATTTCTAGTATTTGAAAAAATGAAGAACTTGGCACTAGTTGTTTTCTTTTGCTTGGAATGTACCAATACCCTCCCTCTCTCAGCCTCCAATGTTACTATAGCTGGATTCTTCTTTTTCTTCAGATCTCAGCTTAAATATCACTTTCTCAATGAGTCTTTTCCTAACTACTAAATTTAAAGAATCAAGACACT
Organism: Mirza zaza; assembly: GCA_008750895.1. Classification (NCBI taxonomy): domain Eukaryota; kingdom Metazoa; phylum Chordata; class Mammalia; order Primates; family Cheirogaleidae; genus Mirza; species Mirza zaza. The sequence continues at coordinate 48,293 of VSMD01110355.1, read as the reverse complement.
TGCATTATCCATGTAAATTCCATGCATAGCACATATAAGAAGATCCTTGTCAATCTCATTCAATATTGGATTTCTAGAGACAGGAAGATAGCAGATAGCCAATAAATATTTGTTGAAGGAATAGATGAATCAAGTGGACACTAACCACACTGATTCACCTGGAATGAAAACAAGAACTCTGCTTACTAAATATCAGAAAACAAGTGTTAAAATAATACTTATGGATACAGTTAGGAGTGGATACAGGAGGGCTGACCAGAGATGTCAGCTGCCAGATCATCTCAGAAATAAGGAAAAATTTTAAATGAAAAACAAACAAACAAATATATATCAGATGTAATTCTGAGGTAAAAGTGCCAGAACCTACCAGAGACACCACAGGAAGGAGTTGCAGAGCAGAACAAGAAGTAGCAAGATGTCAGCAGAGATCAACCCCCAAGAGGCTTGGAGTCCAGTGAAAAGGATAGGTGGGGTGGTTTGTTTCTCCCTCCCTCACATCTCTGGCAGTAAATAGGCTCCTGAACTGCTGGAGAGCCTTTCTACCCTCAAAATCCCAAAAGCTGATACCTCCAGTGAACAGAGAGCTTTTTGAGTGGGGCTCAAATCTTTCCTCTTAAAGACATGCAGCAGACTAAGGGGTGCTCAGACTATGAGCTCACTGCTCACAAGCCCTCCTTAGTGCTGCTGGCATGGCTGCTCCATCAGAGCAGGGCACACCCCAAAGCAGAGGGACATCAAACCTGCTTTCTATTTACATTCTTTTGAGTCCAGACCATTCAATAAAACTTAAGTTTGCTTGTGATGTTTTATGTTGTGGAAAATTTTAAATTTGAATACAGTAAAATGTGTCAATCATATTCTTTATTATATGTATTTTTGTGCCATGTGTTAAGAAATCTTTTCCTATCCCAATGTCCTATATTTTATTCTCAAACTTTAAAAGTTTTGCTTTTAACATTTACATTTTAATGCAACAGGAAGTTATTTATTTTGTGTATGATATAAGATAAACTCATTTTTATATGGATAACCAATTGTCCCAGCTTCATATATTCAAATATCCATCATTATGGCGGGCCTGGTGGCTCACGCCTGTAATCCTAGCACTCTGGGAGGCCGAGGCGGGTGGATTGCTCAAAGTCAGGAGTTCGAAATCAGCCTGAGCAAGAGTGAGACCCCATCTCTACTATAAATAGAAAGAAATTGATTGGCCAAATAAGATATATATAGAAAAAAATCAGCTGGGGATGGTGACGCATGCCTGTAGTCCCAGCTACTCAGAAGGCTGAGGCAGAAGGATTGCTTGAGTCCAGGAGTTTGAGGTTGCTGTGAGCTAGGCTGACGCCACAGCACTCACTCTAGCCTGGGCAACAAAGTGAGACTCTGTCTCAAAAACAACAACAAACAAACAAACAAACAAACACCCATCATTTTCCCAATACTGATTAGTAATGCCACCTCTGCATTGAATAATTACTTAATTACTTAATTTATTAAGTTTCCATACTTGCTTGCATCTATTTCTGGGCTTTCTATTCTGATCTTTCAGCCAATATCACAATGTAGTCACAACTTAGATTTCTAGCTATAAATATAATAGAAAATCTTAAATCATATGTACACTATATATTATAATAATAGGACAATGAAAAAAATGCTGTTGGCCATCTGAAACTTAAAAAATCCATTGTTTCTGGCAAAAACACCAAGTATCAAAACTAATATCAATATGATAGATGAAAATGTAATAGTCTTATAATAGAACAAAGAAAGCTTTACTGTAAAGAGGAATTCAGCTTCATGTGTCCTGACCAACTATAAGGTAGTCCATATTCAGATCTAGTAATTCCAGATGTTCTCATATAGCACCTCTTTTCTTTGGGATATAAAAAATGGATGAAAATCACAGTAAGAAATTAGTATAAAAATGAAATAATTAAAAAGTATAAGAAATGCGAGTTAAAACCACAATGAGATATCATATCACACTTGTTAAGATGGCTGTTATCAAAAAGATAAGAGATAAGTGTCAGTAAGGGTATGGAGAAAAGGGAACTATTGTACACTGTTGGTGGGAAGGTAGATTGGTACAGCCATTATGGAAAACAGTATGGATATTGCTCAAAAAATTAAAAATAGAAATATCATATAACTCAGCAATCCCTCTTCTGGGTATATACCCACCCCCAATTAAAACTGTTGAGTGGATATACAATTTCAGTTTTGCAAGATGAAATATTTCTGGAGATCTGGTTCTTCACAATGTGAATTACTTAACACCACTGCACTGTGCACTTAGAAATAGTTAAGAAAGTAAATTTTATGTTATGTGTAAAAATGGAATATTTTAGATATATTTCTTGGCATTTTTATCGTGTTATAACCATTTTATTCATCGTTTCAAGTAATGTAGACATTTAGGTTGCTTGCATTCCTTGGCTATTGTGAATAATGCTGCAATGAACATGGGAGTGCAGATATCTCTACAAAGTATTGATTTCATTGGAGGTGTCAAACTGATAGAATTTTACAGCACAAAGAACAAACCTTAATAGATGTGAAACAATGGAAATAAACAAAACAAAAAAAATCATGCAAGATAAATATGACAGAGTAGATGGAAACTGTGATCAACTATATTGCCATCAATTATAAAAGGAAACATTTAATAAAGAAATTTAAATATTTAGGAATATATCTAACAAAAGATACGAAAGACTTATACAAGGAGAACTATGAAACACTAAAAAAAGAAATTGTAGAAGATGTAAACAGATGGAAAAACATACCTTGTTCATGGATTAGTAAGATCAATATTGTTAAAATGTCAGTATTACCTAAAGTAATCTACAGAATTAATGCAATCCCCATCGAAATACCACCATCATTCTTCACAGATCTAGAAAAAATAATTATTTGCTTTGTATGGAACCAGAAAAAAATGCCTATAGCTAAAGCAATCTTAACTAAAAAGAACAAACTGGGAGGAATCAGTCTTCCTGACTTCAAACTGTACTATAAAGCAATAATAATTAAATCAGCTTGGTACTGGCATAAGAACAGAAGCATTGATGTTTGGAATAGGTCTGAGATTCCAGAGATGAAACCATCTGCATACAGTAACCTAATCTTTAATAAAGCAGACAAAAATATACAATGGGGAAAAGAATCTCTCTTCAATAAGTGGTGCTGGGAAAACTGGATAGCTGCCTGCAGAAGATTGAATCAGGATCCCTACCTCTAAACTCTCACAAAAATCCACTCAAGATGGATAACGGATTTAAACCTAAGGCATGAAACCCTAAGAATCCTAGAAGATGTTGAGAAAACCCTATCAGACATTGGCCTAGGCAAATAATTTTTGAGGAAGACCCCCAAGGCAATCACTGCAGCATCAAAAATAAATGAATGGGATCTGATCAAACTTAAAAACTTCTGCTCAGCCAAAGAAACTATCATTAGAGCGAATAGACAACCTACAGAATGGGAGAAAATATTTGCTCTCTACTCCTCTGATAAAGGTCTGATAACAAGAATCTATCTAGAACTCAAAAGATTTAACAAGAAAAAGTCAAACCCCATCAAGAAATGGGCAACGGAAATGAACAGATACTTCTCCAAAGAAGACAGAATAATGGCCTGCAAACATATAAAAAAATGCTCAACATCTCTAATCATCAGAGAAATGCAAATCAAAACCACAATGAGATACCACCTAACCCCAGTGAGAATGGCTTGTATTAAGAAATCCCAAAACAACAAGTGCTGGCAAGGATGTAGAGAGACAGGAACACTCTTACACTGTTGATGGGACTGCAAATTAATGCAACGTTTGTGGAAAAGAATTTGGAGATACCTCAAACAGCTAAAAATAGAAATACCATTCGTCCCAGCAATAGCATTGACGCACCGAACAGTGTGGAAGGCATACCTCTAACCTTTGCTAAGTAAAGCCAAAATTATAAAATCTAACCAAAATATTATATATGTAAAAAAAACATTTATCGGGTGTCAGGCAGGTGTGGGGGAGGGGATGTATTTATATATATATATATATATATATATATATATATATAATAAGTGCATTGTGCATTGTTGGGAGCATGGACATGCTTGAAGCTCTGACTCGAGGGGGGAGGGAAGGCAATAGCAACATATGTAACCTTAACATTTGTACCCCCTTATTATGCTGAAATCAAAATAAATAAATAAATAAAAAGAAACTACCTCACTAAGTTAAGAGCACATACAGATATAAAAGAACATAGGAAAGACAACACAGAGATATGATCTGTGAGCTCCTGAAAGAAGTGGGGAAAAAGATAGAACCATACGTATCAGACACATTTCGTATAATTTCAGCCTCACCTATTTTTTGTTCCAGCCCTTACTATAGTGAACGTCTCTGCTTGGACTTTGAGCAACATCTGACGAACTTGACTAAGATCTTGCATCATGCCTTTACCTTCTGCCACATATATGTGCAACTTGGAAATGTGAAGGATTTGACACTTTTTGGAGTTATCATTTGAACAATAGAAGACAGGAAGCAGTGGATAAATTCTGCCCCCACCTTTCTCTTCTGGAAAGACTGTCCTGATGTTATATGGCTTTTTAGAAGGCAGCCCTGTAATATAGAGAAATCTTTTACAGACAGTGGCAGCCAGCTAAATAAATGATTCTTATACTGTCTCTTCCTCTCCTCCCCTTCCTCAGTTCTCTCATCACTTACTCCTGCTATGTGGAAGTGCGCTGGTTAGTAGAGCAGTAGCATATAAGTCTTTGCCCAGCCCTCTGTTTTCTTAGAAACTCAGGTTAATATAGTTGATATCATAGTTTTCCCTAGAAAGCAGACATTCAGGATGAGACATGAAGATGGATTATTCTCCAATTAGACAACAATATAAAACTCATTGCTGATATTGCCTAAAGAGGTGATAATGCCTGTTGTACAGTGTGCTAACAGTTTTTACCCTTTCACCTGTGGCTAATTAGGCTGAAGTACAGGAAGAGAAGTCATTGAAAATCACAGTACCATGGCATTTGAAGAATATAAGGTGTAATAGTTATAATAAAAGAATTAGAAGTGGACTGACTTCTGTCAACAAGATTAGGAACATTAAAAAAAATGATAATCTCAAGATACCCAATTCCCAATTCAAACATTCTATGAAATTCAGATGGCATTTATGGAAAATGTAAAGGAAACTCTCATCTCCTGCAGTTATGAAATAAACTTTGCTAAAGATTTGGCTTACATTTAATTATAAGAGTGTGAGTGTTGCAAAGGAGAGTATGAGTATGGACTCAACAAGTCTTTTATAGCAAATTCAGGATCATTACAGAAAAAGTGTTATGCTGAGACTCAGCATGTAAACACCTAGGTTTACTAGCTTAGTGAATTTTGTGTATCCATATCTTCCTGAACCCTCCCAGTTTGCGAAAGGAGAGCTGTCTACCCCTGCCTTGAGATTGTGCAATGACTTCACATGAGGCAGATATCTTACAAGATGATGTTTTATATCCTCAAAATTTCCCCTATTACTCCTTATTGCATTTAGTCCAATAACCAGGAACAAACATCAGCATACCCAAATGGGGGTATAGTGTCCCAGCCCCAGAAAGAAATATTATAATAGCTTACAGGCATTGACAGCCTGACTAACATATACTAACAGAAATCAAAGAGCTCATGAGGAAATAAACCTTGAAAATTGTGAACTAACATGAGCAGAATATAAGGCTGGATAGGAAGAAATGTTTTGATATGGAGCACTCAGGGCATTCAATCATTACTTGGAATTAAATGTTTTGTTGAGGACACTGGCTATCAGTCAAAATAGTGTGTTGCAGAAGGTCCTTTAATCTTGGACATGATTATGATCTGCAGTAAATGATTGAAAGTGCCAAAACTTTCTTGGCATATTATTGGGAAGGGGTCTTAAGTCCCAACATGTAGAAATGTTAGAATCGATGTATTATGTGAGACCTGAGCCCTCTCTATCTGACTATCTTCCTAGGAAGGCCAAGAGAACATTTATTTATTAAGACAATAAGAAAAACACTGATTCAAAGAACATTGATATCTTTAAAACTAGCAGTGGTGACTGTCCTCGAAGGTCATGATTGACAGAGGGAGATGCTTCCATGGATCTTGGGTTTGCAGCTTCAGTGAAGATGATAGGATTCTAGAATGACAGGGGCCACGTGGGATCAGAAGCAAGGTGGATATGATGACGATAGACTGGGCAGAAAGTCTTCAGTAACAATCAGATACCTTGACCCACAGTGATCTTTGACAATGGATAAATGATAGATTATGGTGTTTTTTAGGGGCAAGAAAAATGGGTAGCTAACTAGTGTGACTCAATTTAGAGATAGAAATAGAGGGGAGATGAGAGAGAGAATGCTGAAATTAACTGCTACAATAAAAAAAATCACAATCCTCAATCCCTTATGCAGTTTCAAGATCTGCAACATCACAACAAGTATATATAGCAAACATCCCCAAGTCCTCCAAAAATACCCTCAACCATTTTCCAGGGAAACTTTACACTGTTGAAAGGAGAATACCTATACTGCTCAAGAGCTATTAGCTATAGGCTCTGAAGTGACATTGATACTACAAAACCTAGAACACCATCACCATCCTCTAGTTAGAATAGGGGCTTATGGAGGGGGGCAATAAATAGAGTTTTTGCCCGAATTCATCTCACAGCATGTCCAATGGGTTAATAAATTTACTCTGCCCTTATGAATTTCTGAACTATGAATTGAAATATATATAAATATATATGAATATATATTTGAATATATATATTCTTTTGGTACAATGGCCATTTGGTATTAAAGGCAAGGTAGAGATTGTTGAAATTTTTCCCATTTCACTCCAGCCAAATAGTAAATCAGAAACAGTACTCCATTCTGGAAGGAATTGCAAAGATTAATGCCACCATTAAACACTAGAGGGATGCAGAGATGGTAGTCACTATCATGTCCCTATTCAACCTATTTGTCTGATTCTGATGATAAAAATAGCTGCATCTTGAAAGATGGCAGTGGCTTATCTAAACTGAAGCAGGACATAGGCCCAATTGAAGCTGCTGTGCCAGATGTGGTAACTTAGCTGGAATAGATAAAAATAGCCTCTGGCACTTGTTATCAACCTATCAATCTCTGGAATATCTTCCTCTTGATTCTTATCAGCAGGAAGGATCAAAACAGTTCACGATCACATGTCAGGGACAGCATTATGCATTAATTGTCTTGCCCCAAGGCTATGATAACTTTCCAGCTTTCTGTCTTATATAGTACATAGGAACTTTAATTACCTTGACATTCTGAAGAATCATCTCACTTGTTTACTCTATTGATAATATTATACAGAATATGTATAGTAAGCATGGAATGGCAAGTAACCTAGATGCTCTAGTACAACAAATGCTTCCCATAGGGTGGGACATAAAACTCACAGAGGGTTGGGGGCATTCCACTTAAGTGAAGTCTTTATGCATCAAGTGGTTCACGGCCTGCTGGAATATCCCTCTAAATAAAGAACTAGTTAACTCTACACTTCTACCACTAAGGAAGTAGCACAGGTTTTGATACACATCTTTAGAATTTGAAGAGTGTGTGTATTGCACTTAGTAATATGGCTCCTATCATTTATATGGTGACTTGAAAGGATACAAGTATTAAGTGGGGCTCAGAACAAGAAAGTGCCCTACAATAAATCACGCATGTCCATTGTTGCTGGCGTCAGTGAGGTCTCTAGAAAGCCAGAGGGGTTACAGGGCAGACCCCAAGGGTTCTGGATTATACATGGTACACCAGAGAAAAATTCTTAATTGAAAAAAATTGCTTTGATGGGCTACTGGGCTCTAGAGGAGACTCAGTGCCTGACTTTGGGAGTACCCATTACATGTACTCATGTTATATCAATATTTTCCCCTCAACACACCTATGTCTCATGGGGGTAGCCAACTGACAATGTTGTAAAAACTTTAAGCTTATTTTGTAGATGGATCACTGCACTAAGTTGGTGCTAGTGGAAAATGAACTGTTCTGCTTTACGGTCCCACTCAGGGTGGTTCTAAAAGTCAGTGATGACAGGAAATCTTCCTAGTAGTGAGCAGAGATGTGTGCAGAACCCTTATTATCCACTTAATATAAAGGGGAAAGCAGTATTGCATATAAAATATATAAACTCTTTGGACAGTGGAAAATAGCTAGATTTGTTTGCCAAAGGCTTATAATAATACATGTGGCCAATAACATGATCTCCCTGTCACCAAATCTGACCTAGCTATTATCTTTGCTGAATTCCCAACCTGCTAACATAATATACTGATTTTCAATGCCTGATATGGAACCATTCATCAGTGATACTGGTCAGACATTTTTGTAGCAAGCCAAGTAGGTTAACTACATTGAACCCTTTCTACTTTGGAGGGGGGAGTGATTAGCTCTTCCTAGAATCAACAAATATTCTGAATATTGGTTTGCCTTCCCTGTCTACAGTGCTTTTTTCTAGCACCACCATTTGAGGGCTTACACAATTTCTGATCCATTGATATGTCACCCCATACTATCTTGCCTCAGACCACATGTATTAGTGTTCTATTGCTACCATAACAAATTACCACAAATTTAGTGGCTTAAACCATATAAATTTATTATCTTATAGCTCTGTATTTTAGAAGTACAACATGGATCCCAGTGGGCTAAAATCAAGGTGTTTGCAAGGTTGTGTTCTTTTCTGGAGTCTCTAGGAGAGAACCTGTTTCTTTGGCTTGTGGCCCCCGTCTTCCATCTTCAAAGCTAGCAATGCTATATCCCTGTGACCATTGTTCCACAGTCACATGTACCTCGCTGACTACAACTGGAAAGAGTCTTCACTTTTGATCCGTAGTCAGACACATTATCCATTGCACCACCAGCCTCTCAATGAGTCTTCACTTTTAAGGACTAATGCGATTAGATTGGGCCCACTCAGATAATTCCAGATAGCCTCTTCATCTCAAGGTTCTTAATCGTATCTTCAGAATCCCTTTAACTCTATAAGGTAACATATTCATAGGTTCCAGGGACTCCGAAGTGGCATCTGGGAAACCATTATGCTGCCTACCACACTAAGGGATCCTTTTTATGATAAAGTAGATGAAACAGTAGGTACATGACCATATAATGCACTATTCTTACCCTGCTTCCTATCAACCAAAAGAAAGTGGCCTACACATTAGTAGAATGACTTATTGAAGAATCATTTAAGGTTACAGCTTGAGGATAACAATCTGCAGTGTTAAGGCAATGTTTTCAGAATATATAGTATATATGCTTAACCAACAGTTAATATACATGTTCTAGAACTAATTGCTAGACTACAAGAGTAGAGAAAACAAAGAGTTATTATTCTCAGTGACCCACTCATGGAATCTGTGCTACTATAATCACTGAAAATTATGCTTTACTGGTTAAGAGGCTCTGGTTCACCAGAGAGAAATCATTCTACCAGAGTACACAATAAGGTTTCCACTGATCTGATCTTTGGCTGTCATTTGGCCTCTTTGAGCTCTTTAGGCTGGTGTATCAGCTTAATCCTCACCAGTGCTGAACTGGTGGGAATTATCAGCCATGATAATGACTATGAAACTATAACAAAGGAGATGAAGTTTCTGCTACACAATAGAAGCAAGAAGAAGTATGTCTGGATTCTAAGAGATGTACTGAAACAAGTATAGAAGCCACAGACCATTAAGCAACCATGTCCAAACAAAGGCAAAATCTCCAAATAGGCAATTGCAGTAATTGTTGCCCAACTGGTCAAGACAACTAAGGGATCCAACTTCTTGAGGATAAATGTCTGATTATGTCACCAGGGAAGAAACCCACAAAGCTAAAATGTTGTCTGAATGCGAGGGAAGTATAGAATGGGTACTAGAGAAGACAGATGATAAATATCAATATAGCCCGACAAGCAGCCACAGGAGCAGAGACCATAATTTGTTCTATTAATCCTATTGCATGAAATCTTTTCGGAGATCATACCTGGTCACCTTAAAGGTGACTCTGTGACTGATAATACTCATATCTCTCTTCTCAGCAAAGAAATGAAGTATCTTATTCACACACAAGAATGGAGGTTCCATATTATATTATGGCTATAGGATATAATGGAAGGTGCAAACAAGACTGGAGTGGTACAAGGGTAGACTGTATCATACACCTCCTATGCTTCACCTCAGATCTCCTGTATCTCATTCTAGTCACTATTGTAGAGATCAGGTCAACATGACCTTTGACTGACCAAATTCAAATGTAAACTCACCTCATGTCTGCACTCTTTGCTCCTTACCTCCTAACCAGGAGCTTCCCTATTGACACAGATGTGTGTAATGCCATCATACTATACTAGGTGCCCTTAGGTGCACAACATGAACATGTGAGGAGATGAATGCCTTACATAAACATTTTACCAATAGTAGATGGAAGCTGGTGGGTGTGCCCAATTCTCCTTCTCATCCAGACTGACTGTCTTGAGACATAGCTTATACACTTCTATGATGTCTGCAATCAGTCTTAGCTGTGGCCAGCATGGTAACATATTCTTATCGGGTATCTCTGCTTCTCTACCTCACTTCTACTGTCTAAAATTATATTTTCTAATAAATTAATAACATAAAATTCCTTGCCTTAGGCAATGTTTTCTGGGAAACCCAGGTTAAGATATCATGATGGAAATTTTTGGTTAATTTGGAAGCAGGGAAAAATGAATAGACATTCCAAAAACACCTCAAGAGCCTTAGAAGAGAGGGTAGAGATGAATGAAAAAGTTAAAATGGAAATAGAAGGAATTAAAAAGTATAAGAGAGGAAATAACAGAAATTGAAGGCAGGAAAAGTGATTCGATATAAAAAATTTGGAGTCCCTGAGGAAAACTAAAATAAAAGAGGAAAAAAGGTATTATTCAAAAATTGTTTTCAGAAGTAAATAAGACTTAAATCTATATTGAAATAGTATACTTGTCATTGCCAGGGAAAATTGACATAGTACAATCTGGTATGAGGTATATCTTAACAAAATTATTGTGCATCAAAAATAAAAAAAAAAATCCCCTGGAGTGAAAGAAATAAAATCAGTTGACATTTACAGTAAACAATTTAAGAAAATTCAGATGCTCTAGAGTGAGTAAGGATTATTGCAACACTTATAACTAGCAAACTTCACATGTTCAGAATATGTAAAAAAAAAAAAAAAAACTCCCATAAATCAATATGAAAAATGTTAGAAACTCATCTGAAGAATGTGTAAGGGACTTAATCAGACACTTTAAAAAAGGCTATCTTAATGCTCAATAATCACATAAAAATATATTCAATCTCATTAGGCACCGAGTAAATGCAGATTAACCACAATGAGATGCCACAACACCCTACTAGCATGGCTATGATAAAAAAGACTCCTATCACCCAGTGCTGGTAAAGGTATAGGACACATTTTCCTACACTGCTAGTGGGTGTTTAAATTGTCATAGCACTCTGAAAAAACTAAACCTGAGCATACATATACCTTATGTATGCATACATATACATATACCTTATATATGTATATACAAGGTGTATGTATATGAGTATACATATACATATACCTTATGTACAGTTTAAACCTGAGCATACATATACCTTATGCCCTAGAAATTCCATTTTCACATCCATACCTAACAGAACTAGACAACACGTACATGCACCAAAGGACATGCACAAGAATATTCATGGCAACGTTTTTCATCATAGTTAAAAATGGGGAAAATCCAAATGTCCATAAATAGTAAAATGGATAAATCATGGTCTATGTATAAAATATACAACATGTTCATATAATATATATACATATATAATAAAATGCACAAACTTCAGCTATACACAGGTTTCATATAATATTTAGTGAAAAAATCCAGTTAGAAAGTAATCCCTATTATATTATTCCATTAAAATGGTTTTTAAAAAAATAGACTAAAAATAAGCTATGATGTTAGAAGTCATGGTAATTTTTGCCTGTGGGAAAATTGTAGGAGTTGGAATTGGGTTAGAGCAAAAAGGGTGCTTTCGGAGGGCTGATAATCTTTCATTTATTGACTCATATTGTAGTTACATGAGTCTATTTTCTTTCTTATCATTCATTGAACAGCACACTTTATGATTGGTATACTTTTCTATATGTTATACTTCAAGAAATGATATTTTAATGAAAAAATATATTAATTTTAATCATGATTTAAAAACGTTAAAGTGGGCCTACCCACTACTCTTGTAAATAACCTTGCACATGTGGAAAGTAATATGTGTACATAATATTCATTAAAGCAAAATATTAGAAACAAATTTGTTGTCCATGGTATATCTATAAATGGAATATAAGTCCACCAAAGTGTAAAAGTATTCTTTAAGTACTGATATGAGATGATTTTCTAGATATATTATTTGTTAGGTAAAAAGAACAAATTGGAGGCTGTTACTTCAACAAGTTTTCATTTATGTAGAAAGGAAGAAATACATAGTCATATTTATTTAGGCTTTTAAAACTGTATATAATATGTTACAGGTGGAAGTAGTTAAAATATATAGTCATATTTGTTCATGTGTAAACAACTGTATATACACAAGTAAAAATGGAGGAAAAGGTACTATACATATAGACATATATAAGCATGAATTGCCTCTATAATGATACACAAGTAACTGGTAACAATGATTACCTCTAGAGAGGAGCACTAGATAGTTGTGGAATAAGAGGAGGATGAATTACTTTGTACTATATTTTTATACCTTTTAGTTTTGTATAATATACATGAAATGCCTATTAAAATAGTTTTAAGTGTGAAAAGCTTGTGAGAAAAGTATAACATGCTTCCAAATGCCTTGCCTTTAGACATTTTTACTAATTTCTATTTTCTGCAACAGGTCCACTTAATAAATAATGGAAACTATTTACTTCCTCTGTTTTTGGTAGGAAACATTGTCAGATAAAAGGCTGGTATTGACAACAAATACTTTAAAATATTTTCAAATTCAAATTTTAGATAAAATCAAAAATACATTAATATATCCCTCCTGTTCTTTTGGTAAAGGCTTAGTGTTACAGTGGGCCCTCTTTCATAAGAGAAGATAGTTCAACTGTTCTAAACCCCACTATAATCTGGGTGCTATCTTTTTCTCCCAATGGAAATCTTAGGATATGCTTCTATAATCTGAGTAGCATTGGTTCTTACAATTTTTTACAAATCCCAGATTTCCTCCTTCTTGAGTCTTGCAATAACTTCAAATTTTAAAGACCAGTTTATGAAAGCCTATTCTCATATGGGATTTTGGTAGGCACTATACATTGCCTTTAGTGCTAGAAAATAAATAATGATTTATCCTTTTCCATATCCTTCAGGAAAGATGGTAAGAGCTCACTTTATGTCTATGACAATAAACAACTCAAGCACATCATATATTTCTAGTCTAAATTATCAAGGCTAAAATAATCAAAACAGAATGTCTAGAGAAACCATTGTAGAAAAATCACTGACTAGTATACAAGTTTGATATGGGAAATGAGATTGAGCTCAAATTTGATGAGTGAACCTCATCCCAAATGTAACACATTATTATAAAGAATTATAATAATAAGCTATTTTGAAGCTTTTATGAATGGCATTAATATATTTTTGCTCCTTAAAATTAGTAAAGTAGATTTATTTGGTAAAATATAAATCAGATATTTAAATTAGTAATAAAAAGAACAAACAATATATTAAAGAGTTTAAATTCAGAACACGATGGAATACCATTCATTCAGACATAAAGAACGAAATCCTGTCATTCACAGCAATGTAGATGGAACTGAAGGACCATTATGTCAAGTGAAATAAGCCAGGAATAGAAAGTTCATATGTAGAAGCTAAAAAAAGTTGATCTCATAGAAGTAAAAAGTAAATAGAGGCTGGGAAGAGTAGGGGGAGGAAAGGTTAGGGAGAGATTTGTTATATAATACAAAATTACAGCTAGATAGGAGTAAGTTCTAGTGTTCCATACCACTGTAGGATGACTATAGTTCACAATAATATGTAGTTTCAAATAGCTAGGAGGATATCGAATGTTCCCAACACAAAGAAATGATAAGTGTTTGAGATGATGGATATGCTCATTACCTTGATCTGGTCACTAGACATATGTATTGAAACATGACAATGTACCCATAAATATGTACAAATATGTCAATTAAAAAATTAACAAAACCAAAAAAATAAATTCAGAAATATTTGTTTCTAAAATTTCTTCTTACAATTCACTTCTAAGTGATTCCTTTAGATTCTTCTACTTCCCTTTTCCTCTGTAATAGTTCTCAGCTATTTCTTATAATCATTAAAGGCTCAACACCTGTTTTTTCCTGTGATTTCTTTAGGACCCAAAATTTTTCCTTTCGATTATCATATCCTTCACATATTTTTATAATATGTTAATAAGCCTCTGCCTCCAACTGACACTGGCCCAAATGGTTGATCAGACCTGGTCTAAAGTAAATTGATGCAACGAGAAATCAAGGGTTATATCTGCAATTTAAAGACTTCCATCTGACTTTTGGATTTAACATGAAATAATGAGTGCAAACATTTCCATCATTCTCTCCCTTTCCTCCACCTCTCCAGATATCTTTAGAGAGAGAGACAGAGAGAGAGAGAGAGAAATCATATAGATATATAGATATACACGCACACATTTTTGGAGGCAACAATCATAGAATTTTATATTTGTATAATATGTTCCTGAAACCTGGAGTGTGAGAATTAAACATGAGAAAGATGGCTGTGAAAATTGATGGAATTTACCAACAAAGGTATATTCCTTTCTCAGGCATATGTTACAAATTTTAGACTTGCATTGTAATGTTGCTAGACATCATCAAAACAATTTAAATGTTTTTCTCCAGGTGTAACACTAAACAATATTCATTGTAAACATTTCACATTGCTTATTTTTTCATGTCATGATCAGAGATCACTCAATTCTTTTTTTTTTTAATTTCAGCATATTATGGGGGTACAGATTTTAAGGTTTCAATAAATGCCCTTTCCCCCCTCCCCCCACAAGTCTGAGTTTCCAGCATGACCATCCCCCAGATAGTGCACATCTCACTCATTATGTATGTATATACCCGCCCCCCTCCCCCCTCCCCCCTGCCCAATACCCTATTACTGTAGTACCTATGTGTCCACTTAGGTGCTGCTCAGTTAATGCCAGTTTGCTGGTGAATATATGTGGTGATTGTTTTTCCATTCTTGGGATACTTCCTCATGGCTGACCAAATGAATTAGCAACTTCCTTACTTGAAAATGAACTAGTTCTGGAAGTGAACCATTAACTGTGGGAAAAACTGCTTTTCATGAATAGGTATATATGTCTAAGTAAAAAATGGAGATCCAATTTATTCACCAACAGATTTCAAACATGTTAAAGAAACACACCATATAACTGAATACCTTTCTATTAATGATAAATAAATAGGATTCCCTATGTATTCTGGTTTCATTTAATATGTGTTGTTTTAAAGTCTGTGTGATCCATGGACACCTGGGCACTCCTAGCCTTAATAGTTTTAATTACATTTTCTTCTCCTACATTATTATGCAGCTGCACTTCCACCCACACTCCATTATCTCCCACAGCTTTTGAAAAATATACAACCCAAATTCACTGGCAAAAAGTCCCCAGCCAAGCCTCATTTCATTTGTTCCTAATACAAACTATAGATATTAACCTCCAGCTCCAGTATTTTTAGAAAGAAAACAATTGAATGAGAAGATTCAATATTGTAATTATGTCAGTGTTCACTGAAATAATACATAAATTTAGGGCAATGTGACTTTTTACCAACACAGTAAAATACTTGAACATTAATAAAATGATAAAAATTATTTTAAGTTTCATCTGTGAGAACAAATAAATAAGGGAACCCCGGAAAGTGGGTAAAATTAAGAATATTGAACAGGGATTCTCTTACTAGATATGAATAACTTGAAAAGCTACAACATTCAAAAGAATGTGGAACAGGTACCAGAAAAATAGACATACAGTAACATAAGATGTAAAGAACTCTACAAACCAATAACAAAGATATACATTACCAAAAATGGTATATGGATAGGAATAAAATATTTCCAAAATAAAAAAAAAACTGAGTTGAAAAAATATGAAGAAAATGTTTTAATTCAGTAAAAAAAAACCTAATTATATATGACACTTTTTTCTATCAAATAAATAATACTGTTATCTATCAGAGACATAAAGGTTAAAAAAAAGGATGCATGATACAATGTTTTTATGGGTATACATGTTTGCATGGGAAATAGATATTTTAATACCCAGTTGATAAGAATATAAATAGTATGTTTTTAGGCAAAATTTGAGTCATCAATCATTTCTTTAATCTAGTATCACATGTCTGGGAAATTGCTTAAAAATGGCACATAGATATATATTAATTAATGTTGATGGCAATATTATTCATAGTAATACAATATTTTTATAAATTGATAAACAATATTTGTATATATTAAAGGGTATAAATAATATGTATTGTTTTACATGCCTAAAACATGTAATGATCAAGTCAGTGTTTTTAGGGTTTCCATCACATCAACTATTTATCATTTCTATGTGTTGGGAACATTTAAGTCTTCTTTTCTAGATATTTTGAAATATATAATACATTGTTGTTAACTATAGCCACCTTAATGTTCTATTGAACATTAGAAGTTATTCCTTTTATCTAACTATATGTTTGAACCCAGTAACCAAATGGATACAACCCTTCCCCAACCCACACACCCTTCCCAGCTTCTGGTACCTATCATTTTACTCTCTACCTCTACTTTTTTAGCTCCCAGTATAAGTGAGAACATGAGATATTTTTCTTTCTGTGCCTGGCTGATTTCACTTAACATAATGACCTCTAGATCCATCCATATACTACAAATGACATAGTTTTATTTTTTATAGCCCAATAGTATTCCATCATGTCTATATACCACATTTTCTTTATCTATTCATCCATCAATGGACATTTAGTTCAATTCCATATGTTTGCCACTGCAAACAGTGCTAATAATACAATGTTTTAAAGGAACTTAAATGTCCAACAAAGTGAGATTGGTTAAACAAAGTTTGTCCTATCATATAATCAAACACTACACATTAATAGTAAAGTAGAGATACTGACATACAAGGTGCAAAAGGCAAGTTTTAAATTAGGACTATAAAACTGACATATCTACTGGATAAAAGACTATGCATATATAAAAGGAAGTGAATAACATATCCATATAATGTTATGGAATGATCTCAAAAACAAATTCTTAAATGAAAAAAGCAAGGGAAAGTATAGTATGTATAAGATACTAATATTTATGTACAAAAGCAGAAATACATACACATATATACACTTAAAAAGAGAAAGATACAAAAGTTATATTGAAAGGAAAATATCTACACATATATAGAGGAATGCAAATATACACATGTATGTGCGTATGTGTATATATATATGTGAAAAGAGAGAGAGAGAAAGTGAGGGAGAGACAGAAAGACTAGGGATAGAAATGCATAGACTTCTCTGAATGTATTAATCTGTGTAATATTGATTTTTACCCATATGAATGATTTATATAGCTATCATTTATAAAGCTATCCACTACTACATAAAACTTACCAAAAGAACACAAGAGCCAATTTTCAGGGGCTCTGACTGACCAATAATTTAAGAATTTGATAATGAAACATGTTTATTAATTGATGATTTCATAATGATATTCACCCCAAATAACATTTTGGTCACATATGGGTGATGGTAAGAAACCAATTCATTATTATTAAATTTAAAAAAATAATGTATTCAGTTTTTCCTTTACAGAGAATATGGCAAGGTAATAACTAAGCAGTCAAGGTAGAAAAACTCTAATTCATTTAGCAACGCCTAATAAATAATGAATCTAAATCAGGGTCTTTAGTTGTTACTCAAATAACTATAACAAAGGCTAAGGGAAACTTTTTAATGGCTAAATGATGATGATAACACCTAAATCTATTGAATGATCACATAACATCACAAAGAGAGAGAAAAATAGGCCTTCTATGTTTCCTGATATGATGTAAAAGAAAGCACACAATTAACCTATTCCATAAAATTGAATCTTTATCTGATCAAGCATCTAGGTTTCAAAAATTATAAGAATATAAGAACACATTAATGCTTACTGCAATTATTCATTCAGCACAATCCTGAATGTGGGAAATTTTGCATGAAAAAAATGGTCTGGTTTCTTCAAGAAAAATAAATATTGGCAGGGGAAGAAAGAAGAGGAGATAAACCATATATTAAAGTAGACTAAAAAAATAGCCAGGCCGGGTGCGGTGGCTCAAGCCTGTAATCCTAGCTCTCTGGGAGGCCGAGGTGGGTGGATCGTTTGAGCTCAGGAGTTCGAGACCAGCCTGAGCAAGAGCGAGACCCCATCTCTACTATAAATAGAAAGAAATTAATTGGCCAACTAATATATATAGAAAATTTAGCCGGGCATGGTGGCACATGCCTGTAGTCCCAGCTACTTGGGAGGCTGAGGCAGGAGGATTGCTTAAGCCCAGGAG
Organism: Mirza zaza; assembly: GCA_008750895.1. Classification (NCBI taxonomy): domain Eukaryota; kingdom Metazoa; phylum Chordata; class Mammalia; order Primates; family Cheirogaleidae; genus Mirza; species Mirza zaza. Next base: position 29,613 of record VSMD01110355.1, on the reverse strand, counting down.
TTTGAGGTTGCTGTGAGCTAGGCTGACGCTACGGCACTCACTCTAGCCTGGGCAATAAAGTGAGACTCTGTCTCAAAAAAAAAAAAAAAAAAAAAAAAAAAAAGCCAATAAGCCAATAGATGAGAAAAAAGGAAATATTAGATATATTCAATTAAACCCAGAGATTTTAGGAAAAGATAAGGAAAAACAAATATAGGAAATCCAGAAAAAATATTTCAAGATAGAACATTTAAACCCTACTGTATTGACAACAACACTAAACACTAAACACTGCAGTGGTTATACAGAGTGACGTAATAAATATTGGTGACTCAGAAGAGGGAGGGTGGGGGATGAGGGATGAAAAATTACTTATTGGGTATGATGTACATTATTTGGGTGATGGATACACTGAAAACCCAGATTTCACCACTGTACAATTCATCCATGTAACTAAAACCAATTGTACTCCCCAAATTTATTGAAATCTTTAAAAAAGCTCTAACCAAATAAAATTATAAAGTTGATGGTATTGAAATTCAAAACAAAGGCCCTTGAAATATATAGTTAAGAAAAAGAAATGCAAGCCAAACACTGGGAGAAAATATTTGTTATAGAGTGTTTGATATAGATGTCAACAGACTTATAATCAAAATATGTAAAGAAATAATTCAACTTAATAATAAAACATATATTGTATTTTTTATATGAGGAAAAGATTTGGATACTTCACAAAAGATGTATACAAGAAGCACATAAAAGGTTATAGAACATCATTAGTCATCATGAAAATGCAAATTAAACCCCGAATGAGGTATTATTACACACCTGCTAACAATGGTAAAATTATAAAACTTAATAATATCAAGCATTGACAAAAATACGAAACCACAGGAACTCTCATATGTTGCTGTTGAGAATTTAAAATGCTGTGGACATTTTACAAAATTGTTTGTCAATTTGTTTTACAACAATCTAAGTGGAGAGGTAGTAAGATGATGTACAAATGAAGGAAAAGAGTTCATATGTTGATAATTGCTGAAATAGGGCAATAGGTACTGGGGGGAGAGTTCATAATATTATAATGTTTACTTTTATATCTATTCAAAATTTTTATAAAACTTAAAATTATCAAATAGCATTTTAGTATAATTACATATATGTGTGTTTAGAAAACATACTTCATAGATACGTTTACAATGTAGATCTTAAAGATTATACACAAAATTTGTGGGACTTGTGATTATTCCTGGATGTTGGAAATTCAGACTATTGCAATTGTTTTTTATTTTTATTTTTGTATAATAAATTTTTTCTATAAGATGTATCATTACTCATATAATTAAAATACAGATGAAAATTATTAAAATTTGAAAGCAATTGATATGATTACTTTGTTATCAGATTAAAATTATATCATTTTTTGTTTGGAAAATGCATAACCAAAACTTCCAAAGCCTGTTTTATCTATATTGTATTGGAGAGCACATTTTGAACATACTCCTCACACCATTACTCTTCTTGTATTTTTTCTTCAGAAGATTGTGTCAACAATGATAGCTTTGTTTTTTGCATCTTTACCAACCCTTTTCTACACTTGCTTTTTCATCACTTTTTCTTGACTAGTTTGAAATGCCAATCTGCTGAATCCTCAGATCACTTTGTTTAAATTGTTATTATGGCTTTGACTTCTAAAATATTGGCATTTAACTTCATACACAACATAACTCAAACCAACCTTTCAAGACTTATCCATCACAGTACAGTAGAGAGACAGCATCATGAGGCCAAAGTGCATGTGTTTAGTAAAAGTCAAATGGATTAAAATCGCAACACTGACATCAGTAGAGTGTCTTTGAACACATTATTGAACTCCACTACATCTTAACTTTCCTTCTATTTTAAAAATAGAAATAATAGTATTACCTTACAGGACAGGAGGTAGGGAGATATAAGAAAGCATGTGAGGTGTTTACAACATAATATGTGTTCAGTAAATGTTGGTTCTCCTTTTATCTATCCCCATACATAATTCCCATATTCCATTCAAATTTTACTAATCTCACTCTTCTCATAAAACACCCCTGGCCTTGAACATACTTAAATGAAGTGATCTGAAGTTCTGACATGTTTTAAACTAGTTAATGCAAAGAGATGGGAAAGCAAGTGAAGAATAAGCTTAGTAAAGATATAAAATGTCCACTTTTAATGCTCTCATTCTGCTTATGTCTGCCTGCAAGGTTATACATTTTTCAAGGTCTGCCATAAGTATCACTACTTTCATAGAACCTTTCTTGATTCCCGAATTTAATGTAGACTCTTTCTCCTTTCAATTTTGCCTACAACCACATACCTTTCTTTATGACACATTCTTTGCCTCATTCATTATTGTTACTTTTATTCAGGTACTATCCCCCTACTAATTTTTGATACTCTTAGGTCAGAAACTCTACCTTAGTTGTCTTTGTATGAATGAAAGTGTTCAGCACAGTGCCTTCAACTTTGTAGGCACACAGACCTTGATTTAGGAGAAGTGGGGAGCTTTAAGAATAGAGGAGTAATGATAATTGGAATAGTAAGCATCTTGTATATGAAATATAAGACATGAAGAGTTGCTGTCTTATTTTGAAAAAGGACGCAATAAACATGGTAAGGATAAGAATAGATAAATTAGTGTGCTACATCTACAGTGCTTAAGAAAAAAATGTGTGAACAATGTAGAATGAAGGCATTGACTTAGTAAGGATGTATCAGATAATGACTGGCTAAAGACAAGAAAACAGTGTTTTCAAATAGAAAACATTACATCTGAAATTGATTCATCTAGCTTCAAAGAGGCAACATTCAATATTACAGCAGTATTGAGGGCATAGATATTGATATTAGCAGTATAAAGGTTCTCAAATATATCAACATAAAATATGCAAAATGATCAACTTTGAACTTGGTGGTAGATGGCTATATTCTAGTGTCCATGCAGGTCAGCTGGATAACGAGATAATAAAAACCATCTCTCAAGACTGTGTAAGATGAATTAATATGTGTCTTCCTCCTAAATTACCCCAGGATCTCAAAAAGCTATAAAAACACTACAGGAGATACTGATATAGATACCAAAAAGAGATAAATGAGTTTCTTCTCTCAGGTTGGATGGAGTAGTTTGCAGGAAGCAACAAGATAAAGCTGTAAAGGAATTAGGGAGCTACAGAAGCAATAATGACTAGAAGAAATAACATTCCAAAAATGAGAAAACCTTTTAGAAATAAGCTAAGGATCTTTAGCTGCCTCCTTCCTGAGGGAACTGGAAAATTATAGGCATGAGCCAGAACAGAAAATCTAAGTGTGGTTCAAGCAGAAGGCTACTGCTTGGAACAAAGAAAACAGCAAACTGGTAATCCTGTGGAGCTGAAGCTCTGCAACTGGAGACTTTAGGTCCTCAAACATACAACCAAGATATTTATCCATATTCTGAATCTAAATAGTAGGAAAAAAGAATTAAGCTACAAACCTATGAAAATAGAGTGGAAATTTTTCTACTCAGTCTAATTAAAAAATCTAGTCTTCTATTCATGTGATAGGCAAAGACCCTCCTGGACAGAAGCACTCAAAATACAACTGAGAGTTGAAACTTCTTTTCCCTAGAAGCACTTGCCATTTAGGGTGTGGTAGAAGACTAAGAATATAAACTTTGATTTGGCAGAGGGCTGTTTCTGGAAGACAAAGAATCCAGCAGATATTTGGGCCATAGTGAGACATGTTAATGGTAAAATTGGAGATTTGAGGGGGTTCAAACACTGCCATTATCACCCTGGAGACGTCTGATAAATTCTAAAGCTCTACTGGAATGGGATACAAAAGAAATAACTTTGAAAATTAGAGTGAAGATTTCTACAAATTGTTGGTGTTGAGGAAGCAAAATCCTAGTGAATCCTCATATGAAAACCCTGCAAGTCCACATCCTCAGAACAAGAAAAAAACAGAAGAAGGCAGAGCCTTACTAAAACTGCAATCTAGCCTCAACCCAGTTCTGCTTCTGATTTAATTAAAGTGATAAACTCCTCCTCTCACATGTGCCTAGCAGTTAAAAGGTTAAACCCTTTTTGGGAAAAGATAACATCATCAGGAGTCTATATGGTTCTTTTATATACAATAAGCAGAATCCAGTAAAAATTCAGTGGAGACAATTACATGTGACCAATAAACAGTGGTCCCCTACCTTTTTGGCACCAGGGACTGGTTTCACGGAAGACAATTTTTCCATGAACTGGGGGTGGCGGGGTGGGGTGTCGCCATAGAGGCGGTTTGGTGCAGAGCTTACTTGGCGATGCGTCTCATTTCCTAACAAGACATGGACCAGTACCAGGTCACAGCCGAGGGGTGGAGACTGCAGAACTAGAAGAAAAAAAATAAATAAACAGAAACAAACCCACGTAATCCTGACATTTGAGTTAGCAGATGACAGTTTTAGGTATGATTGGGTCTCTGATTACATTTCTATTATAAATAAGTATAAAAAGTAAAATATGCACAAAAACACAAACACGCATATACATACCTACATAGACACATACGCACATACATATTGTAGTATGTTGAATTATATCTCTCAAAAAAATACGTTCAAGTCTTAAATCCCAGTACATGTGATTATTACGTTATTTGACAGTAGGATATTTGCAGATGTAATCAAGTTAAGATGAGGTCATACTGGATTAGGATGGACTCTAAATCCAAAGACTGGTGTCCATATATGGAGACACAGAGGTGCAGATAGAGAGAAGTTGGCCATGTGAAGACAGAGGCAGAAATTGGAATAATGATGCTATAAGCCAAAGAATACCAAAATTTGTCAGAAACCATCAGAAGCTAGGAAGAAGAAAGGAAAGATTTTTTCCTGGAAGGATCAGAGGGAGAATGGCCCTGCCAACACTTTGACTTCAAACTTATAGCCTCAACAACTCTGAGAAAATAAATTTCTGTACTTTTAAGACACCTAGTTTGTAGGAATTTGTTATAGCAGGCCTAGGAAACTATTAATAACACACATGTATATATATACATGTTGGTAGGCACTGTATTTCAACCAACATGAGTTTATAACCCTTGAGAAAGAAAAGCACATGAGTTGAAGAAGAAAAGCACATGAGTTGAGATTCACATTCACCCTAGTATTTTTCCTGAAGGCAGTTTTCAAAATGTGCCTTACGTAAATAAGAGCCCAAGGAGCAAATAAGAAAACTACATCCTTGGTGAATAGAGAAAATGGAGATAGATTGAAGTTTGAGACTTCCAAAGTGGCTGAGATTTATGGGGCAGGGAAGAAAAGAGGAGGAGGCCACAAAGAATGAGGTGCAGATCTCTGCATAAATGATTATCTCTCAGATCCTTAGGAAACTCTTAATTTACAGAGGTATGGTTTCTTGGAGGCCTAGCAGAGAATAAGTAATGGGAGGCTGGGGAGTTAAGCAGAGATTTAAGAGATCACACAGTACAGAAGAGGCACTGAGGTCTAAGTCTAGTTAGAGGGAAGACACTTTGTTAAACACACCAGGTGTTTTGTTGAGCCCCTAACAGCCATACCCCAGAAGTAAGGAAAACACATTCTAGAATGAGCACTACATCAGGGAAGTAAAGATAAAATTGAAATATAGGCTAGAAAAACTGAAAAACAAGTCTCAGCATGATTAAGGTGACCCTCTGGTAATTTAATTGCATGTTGGGGCAAAATATAATACATGACTACATAATCAAGATCTTACTCAAGATGTCAAAAACAATGTACAACATGCAGGGAAAAAGAAGATCAGACACATAAAAAGACAGAAAAAATTGACCAGTAACAAAGTAATGAAACAGTTTATAAAAACAGATCTAGCTATGATGCAAACATTAGAATTAACACACAGTGACCTTTAAGTAACTATGATTAATATGTTAGCTGGGTGCAGTGGTACAGGTCTGTAGTCCTAGCTACAGGACTAAGGAGGCTTTCTGGCTAAGGAAGCTTACTGTGAGGATTGCTTGAGAATAGGAGTTCGAGGCTGTAGTGCACGATGATCATGTCTGTGAATAGCCACTGCACTACAGCATGTGCAACATAGTGAGGCTTCATCTCAAAAAAATGAATAAATACATACAAATATAAAATTAATATGCTAAAGCAAATAAGGGTAAAATAAAAAAAGATATACCACTTCAAAACAAAACTGGAGTTTACAGAAATGTATCAAATTTCTATAACTTAGAAAAGGAATATCTAAAACTAAGACCCTATTGAATTGTTTTTAAAATCAAATGGAACAAAATAAGAGACAGGATTATTAAACATAAAGAAATATCTACAGAAAAGATCCAAAGTGAAGAATGGAGAGAAAAAAAAAGAAAAGAAAATATTAATCCAAGAGTAAGGAATATATGAGACACAATCAAAAGGTCCAACATGCATATAATCAGAATCCTAAATAATGAGAAAATCAGTGGGGAAGAATCAATATAAAAAATAATTACTTTAACATTTTGAAATCTGACAAAATACCTCAATATATAGATTCAAGAAAATCAGCAAACAGTAAACAGGATAATGTGTTAAAACTGTAAACATAAAATTTTATAGCTAGCAAAATATTGTTTAATAAAGAAGGTGAAATTTATAGATTTTTAAAATGCTGAATTTATTCATCTCTGGTATGTCTGTGCTAGAAAAAAACACTGTGCTGAAAAACAAATAATACTAATGGTAAAAGATACCATAATATGGAATGAATAGCACCAGAAAAGGTAAATATGTCACTAAATGGAAATATCTTTAAGATACAATATAATAATGTTTAATTAAATTTGTAACACATGGAAAATAAATTACATAACAATAATATAAGAGTTTGAAGGAAGAAAATGTAATTAAATTGTAAGTTTTCTGTATTATTTGGGAAGTAGTAAAAATTACTAATTAAAAGAAGAATCTAATATATAATAAATGCATATTGTAGTCCCTTAGGTAATCACTTATCAATAATAAAAAAGCATGACTAAAATTTAATACACACAAAACACACACAAATATAAAGAACACTAGATTAACCCAAAAGAAGCAAGCAAGAAAGAATAAAGACACACAGAACAGATAATCCAAATGGAAAAAAAAAGAGCAAGATGGTAGATTTCTTTTTTATTTCAGAATATTACAGGGGTATAAATGATTAGGTTACATAGATTGCATTTGCCCCACCCAAATCAGAGCTACAAGCGTGCCCATCCCCAAGACAGCGAGCACCATACCCATCATGTGGGAATATAACCATCCCCTCCTCCCCCTCCCAACTGTCCCACACCTGATGAATGTTACTACTATATGTGCATGTAAGTGTTGATAAATTAATACCGACTGGATGGTGAGTACATGTGGTGCTTGTTTTCCCATTCTTATGATACTTCACTTAGTAGAATGGGCTCTAGACCCATCCAGGTTAATGTGAGAGGTTCTAGTTCACCATTGTTTTTTGTGGATCAGTAGTATTCCATGGTATACATATACCACATTTTATTAATCCTCTCATATATTGATGGTTACTTCAGTTGTTTGCACATCTTTACAATTATGAATTGTGCTGCTATGAACATCCAAGTGTAGATGTATTTTTTGTAGAATGTCTTTTTTTCCTTTGGGTATATGCCCAGTAACGAGATTGCTGGATCAAATGGTAGTTATACTGTGTGTTCTTTGAGGTATCTCCATATTACTTTCCATGGAGGTTGTACTATTTTGCAGTCCCACCAGCAATATATGAGTGTTCCTATCTCTCTGAATCCATGCCAACTTCTGTTGTTTTAGGACTTTTTGATAAAAGCCATTCTCACTGGAGTTAAGTGATGCCTCATTGTGGTTTTCAATTGCATTTCTCTGATGATTAGAGATGTTAAGCAGTTTTTCATGTTTGTTGGCAAGGCTCATGGATTGGCAGACTCAACATTGTTAACACATCTGTACTACCCAAAGTGATCTACAGATTCAATGCAATCCTTATTAAAATACTAACATCTAGTTTGCAGTGCAAACTAGTTCAACCTCTGTGGAAAGCAATATGGAGATACCTCAAAGTGATACAAAGTAGATCTAGCATTTGATCCAGCAATTCCACTACTGGGCATCTACCCAAAAGATCAAAAGTCACTTTATGAAAAAGACACCTGCACTCAAATGTTTATAGCAGCACAATTCACAATTGCAAAGCTATGGAAACAACCCAAGTGCCCACCAATTCATGAGTGGATTAATAAAATGTGGTATATGTATACCATGGAATACTACTCAGCTTTAAGAAATAACGGTGATATGGCACCTCTTGTATATTCCTGGATACAGCTGGAACCCATTCTACTAAGTGCAGTATCTCAAGAATGGAAAAACCAGCACCACATGTACTCACCAGCAAATTGGTATTAATGGATCAACACCTAAGTGGACATATAAGAGTAACATTTATTGGGTGTCAGGAGGGTGGGAGGGGGGAGGAGGGGATGGGTGTATACAACCACAACAAGTAAGATGTGCAACGTTTGGGGGATGGACATGCTTGAAGCTCTTACTCGAGGGGGGAGGGGGGCATGGGCAATATAAGTAACCTTAACACTTGTACCCCCATAATATGCTAAAATAAAAAAAAAATACTAACATCATTTTTCACAGATCCAGAAAGAATAGTTCTATGCTTTGTGTGGAACAAAAGAAGACCTTGTATGGCAAAAGCAACCTTAAGCCAAAAGAAAAAATTAGGAGGCATCAATTTACCAGACTTCAAGCTACACTACAAGGCTATAGTAACCCAAAGAGCATTTGACTGGCATAAGAACAGAGACATAGACAAATAGAACAGAATTGAGATCCAAGATGTAAAAACATCCTCATATAGCCATCTGATCTTTGACAGAGCAGACAAAAACATAACACCAGGGGGAAAAAAACTTTGTTCAATAAATGGTACTGGGAAAATTGGATAGCCACATGTAGAAGACTGAAACAGAATCTGCACCTCTCACCTTTCACCTCTCACAAAATTCAACTCATGATGGATAACAGACTTAAACCTAAGGCATGTAGGTATTAAATATAGAATTCTAGAAGGCAATGTTGGAAGGTACATTATAGGCATCGGCCTAGGGAAAGAATTTATGACAAAGTCCCCAAAGGCAATCACAGCAACAACAAAAATAAATAAATGAGACCTGATCAATTAAAGACTTTCTTCACAGCCAAGGAAACTATCATCAGAGCAAATAGACAACCTACAGAATGGGAGAAAATATTTGCCTTCCATACATATGATAAAGGGCTGATAACTAGAATCTATATAGAACTCAGGAAAATCACCAAGAAAATATCAAACACCACCATTAAAAACTGGGCAAAGGACATGAACAGAAACTTTTCAGAAGAAGACAGACTAATGGTTAAACCACAGCCAACATCATACTGAATGGGGAAAAATTTAAAGCATTCACACTCAGAACTGGAACCAGACAAGTTTGCTTCTATCACCACTTCTATTTAGTATAGTGCTGGAAGTTCTAGCCAGAGCATTCAGACAAGAGAAGGAAATCAAGGGCATCCAAATGAGGGCAGAAGAGGTCAAACAATTGCTCCTTGCTAATGATATGATTTTGTATCTAGAAAACCCCAAAGATTCTGCCATGAAACTATTGGGATTCATAAACAAGTTCGACAAAGTCTCAGGTTACAAAATCAATGTACACAAGTCAGTAGCATTCATATACACCAACAACAGTCAAAGTGAGAACCAAATCAAAGACTCAACATCCTTCACAATAGCAACAAAGAAAATAAAATACCTAGGAATATATTTGACTAAAAATGTGAAAGACCTCTATAGGGAGAACTACAAAACACTGAGGAAGGAAATAGCAGAGGACATAAACAGAAGATGGTAGATTTTAACTATGGCATTAATTATCATGTATCCAATTTGAGTGGCCTATTTTCTCTAATTAAAAAGTAATGATTGTTTTAATGAATAAAATAACTATATGCTATTTTCAAACAACATATTACAAATACAATAATAGAGAATGGTTAAAAGCAAATATGTGAAAAAATATATGTGCATAAACTATCCATAGGAAACTGTTGTGACCTCATCAATATCAGAAAATGTATAGTAGGAAATAAGTATTATGAGACACAAGAAAAGACATTTCATAGGCAAGATGGCTGAATAGAGACATCACTTGCCAAACTGTCTCAGAGGGAAGGAAGGATTTCAGATAAAGGAGAGAGGAGAGGGGACACAGCTCAGGTGTAGGTCATAGAGAGAAGTGCCGGAGCCTGCTGGGGAACTCACAGAGGAAAATTGCAAAGCAGAGAAAGAAGAGGCTAAAGGAAAAAGAAAATCAGCAAGGATCAAATCCAGAGAGGCTCTCAGGCCTGTGAAGAGGTAAGGGGTAATCCCTTTTTCTCTCCAATACTTTTACATTTATCAGAGGACTACCAAGTTACATGTAAGCTGTTCTATTCCCATGAGCCCCAAAACTGCTGCAACCACAGAATTGTCAGGAGAACTTGTGTGATTCCAGAGCATGGACATTCCATGTGGGTTTCTCCTCCAAGGAGAGTGACCTGAGAGGCCCGAGAGAACAAACTTTCTTCCATTTTGACTCATATCCTTTCCTGCCCCTCCCCCACCCACTGCAAACAGGAGAGCAGTTTGAATTAAGAATTTGATGAACGGCTGCCTCTCTTTAGATGGTGTGTCCTTCGGTCTGAGGTTTCCACAGAGAGTGGGGCCCGTGTCTTTCCCCATGAGGACCTGAAGAGAACCCACAGTGACCAATCTGGGAGCTCCTTGCCTGTCAACATTTCTCAGAGATACATGCCAGTGGGTCAGACACAAAGGCTGGATCCCATGTCCCCAGCACTCAAGCAGGTTGCTGAGGGACACAAAGAGGAGGTTTGGGAGCTGGACTCAGGAGGCGAGGGAGCCCATGTGGGTGGAACTGACAGTAGAATACTGTGGAGGCCTGAGACATTGCAATCTGGGAGAGTGCCCATCCCACCCCACAGGAAAGCCTTGCTGTTGGACTAGGATGGGTCCTCTGACAGGAAGATCCCAGCCCACAGTGCTATAATAACAAAGCACAGTGCATTCAGGTGCACAAGCTGTTGGGGAATTGCGTCCCCTTCCTCACCAGCAACCTTCCTGGTCTGGAGAGTCTGCCTTGACACTGATCCCAGCAACTTTCCCAAGCAGCAGGGAAACCAATCTTGGAGCCCTGCTGAGGCTCAAAGTTACACTGTCAAATGAGGGAGGATCTCCTGGCAAGGAAGATCCCAGCCTATGGCACTATAGCAACCAAGTTCAATGTGTTCAGGTGCCCAAGCTGTCGGGGAATTGTGGCCCCTTCTTCATGAGCAGCCTTGCTGCTCTGGAGAGCCTGCCTTGATGCTCCTCCAAGAAGCTCCTCCTAGCATCTGGGAAAACAACTTTTGAGTGCTGCTGAGGCTTTGGAAAGCTGTCTCAGCTCACACAAAACCTAACCACACTCTACCTTGCTCTCCCACCCACCTATGCTGTAATGCAGATCAAGCAACCCTCTGGGAGCTACAGGGTCCCTCCTAAAGCCTGGGGAATTCAAGTGCTCCACCTGAGGGAGTAGAGCTCATTATAGGCACAAAAGAGCATATCAGCAGTTGGCTCTTTCATTCAAGCATCAATCACTGACAGGGAGAACAACTCTATAGGTCATTACAGCATCTACCAACTCAATCAAACCAGGTGGGGCTGATTTTTACCCATAAATATTGCCAATTATCTTGGAGATTAAAGTGGGGGTCCCAATATAATTCATACTGCTGGGAAGAGGTGAAGAGAGCAGGACAGAGGCAACCCAAGGGAACACTGCATTTTAGGAAAGAAACAAATGTTACAGTTTGCTTGATCTGTGAGAAGTCTAACTCTACTACTGCAGACCTCTGGGCTGATCAGGGAGCTGCTCGAAGTCAGTGCGGAAAATATTATACCAGAGAGCAGGTGCAGCAGAGAGCTGGTGACTGCCAATACCAGGTTTCTGCAACTGATAACATCCTGATTGCTCTGGTGAATGAAACGAGGTCTGCTCAGGACCCAGACTTCCAGCAGTATCCTTTGCATCACCCCTTCCAGGATGGGGAGGAAACACTCTCCCACGTGATGCCCTATGACTGGGGCCCAACCATGCCTCCTCCCCAGTGTGGGAGCAGAACAAAGGAGGAACCTCAGATGACACAGGCATTTGCCTCACCAACAACTCTGGCTGACCTATGCAGACCCTGGGCCACTGAGACAAATCCAAGGCTGTGCAACTATGCATCAGCACCCATATGGGAATAGCCCCCCCCCCCATATGGGTGGCTCTGCCCCTGTAATCCCCAGAGACATCTCTGAAGCTTTTGATATGCACCAACCCTAGGCTCTTCCCTGTAGCTCCTGGGCCTTGGCTGGGCCTGCGACTCCACCTCTGAGACTCCAGAGTTGTGCCTGGTCCCCACAACCACACAACTGAGTCTTCACCACTACTGCTGGGCTGGCAGAACCTCCCTGAGGTCCTACATTTTACTCAGGAAGCCCCACCCCTAAGCAGCTGTTACTTTTGGACTTAGTTCTGGAGACTCTCCAGCAAAGGAGACCAGATGTCCTGCAATCGTATTAACCCAGAGCTGAAAGAAGAAGAGCCAGATGAGGGGAAAAAAGCAAAAAAATCTCTGGCCACATTAAAGAAAATAGTTCAACACCCCAAGGGAACACAATGGAGCTACAATAGTGGACTCCACCCACAGGGACATTGCTAAAATGACAGAAATGGAATTCATATTATGATGTCACATAAATGGAATTGAAGAGAAAGTTGAAAACCAACAAAAAGAAGCCCCCTAAAATATTCAGGAAATCAATGAAAAAATGAGAAAGTCACTAGAGAGCTAGACAACATAAGAAAAAATATAACAGAACTTAAAGAAATGAAAGAGTCATTTAGGGAATTTGAAAACACAACAGAAGGCTTTAACAGGCTAAACCAAGGAGAAGAAAGAATCTCAGAGCTTGAAGTCAAGGATTTTGAAATAACTCAGTCATTCAAAGAGGCAGAAAAGAGTACAAAAAAGCCCAAGTTATCACTTAGAGAGATATGGGACTATGTGAAGTGAACTAACATTCAAATTATAGATATTGCTGAGGGAGAAGAAAGAGCTAAAAGTATGGAAAACCTGTTAAAGGAAATTATTGAGGAAAACATCTCTGGTATTTCCAGAAATTCAGACATACAGATACAAGATGGACATCAAACACTAGAAAGATTTATAGCAAATAGGTCATCTCCAAGACACATAGTAATCAACCTGGTCAAAGTCAAATGAAGGATAAAATTCTGCAAGCAACAACATGAAAGCATCAAATAACCTACAAAAGAAAACCCATCAGGCTAACTGCAGACTTCTTAGCAGAAACCTTATAAATCAGATAAACTGGGGCTCCACCTTCAATTGACTTAAACAGAACAACTTACAGCCTAGAATTTTGCATCCTGGAAAACTTATTTTCACAATAGACAAAGAGATTAGATCCTTTACAGATAAGCAAACACTGAGAGAATTTGCCATGATCAAACCCCCTCTACAAGAAATACTCAGAAAAGCACTATAACAAATCAGCACAACAGATTCCCACTAATGTAAATTCACCTAAAAAACACCCTCACAACTCTTATAAAACAATGGAACAAGATGTAAAACAAAGTCATCAGTCAATACCTAGCAGGATGAACAGATTGGCATCCCACATATCAGTGCTATCAATTAACATTATCAGACTGAACGCTTCGTTTGAAAGACATAGAATGGCTGAATGGATGAAAAAAAACACAAAATAGAAGTATCTTCTGGGGCCGGGGGCGGTGGCTCAAGCCTGTAATCCTAGCTCTCTGGGAGGCCGAGGTGGGCGGATCATTTGAGCTCAGGAGTTCGAGACCAGCCTGAGCAAGAGCGAGACCCCATCTCTACTATAAATAGAAAGAAATTAATTGGCCAACTAAAATATATATAGAAAAAATTAGCCGGGCATGGTGGCGCATGCCTGTAGTCCCAGCTACTTGGGAGGCTGAGGCAGCAGGATTGCTTGAGCCCAGGAGTTTGAGGTTGCTGTGAGCTAGGCTGACGCCACGGCACTCACTCTAGCCTGGGCAACAAAGTGAGACTCTGTCTCAAAAAAATAAAAAAAGAAGTATCTTCTGTCTCCAAGAAACACATCTAAACCATAATGATGCACACAGACTCAATGGGAAAAGATGAAAAAAAAAAAAAATCCCAAGCAAATGGAAATCAAAAAAGAACAGATAAAGCCATTTTCATATTAGATAAAATTGTTTTTAAGCCAACAAAGTTAAATAAAGCCAAAGAAGGTCTCTATATAATGGTACAGGGAGCAATTCAGTAAGAAGACATAACAATCCTGAAGATATATGTACCCCATATAAGAGCTCCCAGATATATAAAGCAAATTTTACTGGAAGAAAGCAAAATAATCAATAGCAACATTATAATTGCCAGGGACCTCAACACCCCATTGTCAGAGCTCAACAAATTATCAGAGCAGTAAATAAATAAATAAAAAGTGGACATAGATCAACCCTAAACCAAATGGACCTAACAGACATTTACAGAATATTCTTCTCAAAACTACAGAATACACATTGTTCTCGGCAGCACATGGGATATTCTTCAAGATTGATCATATCTTAGGCAACCAAACAGGTCTCAACAAATTAAAACAAAATTGAAATCATACCATGTACCTTTTTATACCACAGCAGAATAAAATTAGAAATCAATCACAAAAGAAACACTCAAACCTACACAAAGTCATGAAAATTAAACAACCTGCTGCTGGATGACTATTGGGTCAGAAATGAAATTAAGATGGAAATCATAAAATACTTTGAACTGAATGGCAAAGGGGAGACAAACTATCAAAATCTATGGGACACAGCAAAAGCATTCATCAGAAGAAAATTCATATATCAAAAAGACAGAAAGATCACAAATCAGCAACTTAATGACACACCTCAAGGAATTAGAAAAGGAAGAGCAAACAAAACTCAAAGCCAGCAGAAGAAAAGAAATAACAACAACCAGAGCAGAACTAATTGAATGACAAAACAACAACAACAAAAATACAAAGGATTAACAAAAAAAGTAGGTTATTTTAAAATAGGAACAAAATCAAAAGACCTCTTGCTACGTTCATCAAGAACAGAAGAAAAAGAATGCAGATAAGCTCACTCACAAGTGAAAAGGGCGGCATTATAACTGATAGTGCTGAAATACAAAACATCATTCATGAATGCTACATAAATCTCTATGCTCATATAGAAACACATAGAGGAAATGGACACATTCTTGGAAACACACAACCTCCTGAGACTCAACGAGATAGAAATAGAACTCCTGAATAGACCAATAACAAACAGAGAGATTGAATGAGTAATTAAAATCCTCCCAGGAACAAAAAAAAGCCCTGGACCAGATGGATTCACAGCTGAATTATATCAGACCTACAAAGAAGACCTGGTACCCATAATACAGAAATTATTCCATAATATCGAGGAGAGAATCCTCCTTAACTTATTCTATGATGCCAGTATCACCTTGATACCAAAGCTGGGAAAGGGCACACACAAAAAAGAAAACTACATACCAATACGCCTTATCAATATAGATACAAACATCCTCAATAAAATACAAACAAACAGAATTCAACAGCACATCAAAAAAATAATCTAATAAGACCAAGTGGCATTCATCCCAGGGATGTAAGCATGGTTCAACATATCAATAAATGTTATTCACCCCACAAACAAAATAAAAAACAAAAACATATGATAATTTCAATAGATTCAGAAAAAACATTGAACAAAATCCAGTACCCTTTCATAATAAAAACCTTCAAAAAATTAGGTAGAGAAGGACATGCATATCTCAGAATTATAAAAGCCATATATGACAAACCCACAGCCAACATCATTCTGAATGGAGAAAAGTTGAAAGTATTCTCACTAAGAAGTGGAAAAAGACAGATATTCCCACTGTTTTCATTTCTTTTTTTTTATTTCAGCATATTATGGGGGTACAAATTTTAAGGTTTCAATAAATGCCCTTTCCCCCCCTACCCCCACAGTCTGAGTTCCATTTCTATTCAACATAGCTCTGGAAGTCCTAGCCAGAAAATCAGGCAAGAGAAGAATATTAATGGTATCAAAATTGGGAAACAGGAAGTCAAACCAATGTTCTTCGCTGACCATATGATATTGTATGTAGAAAACCACAAAGATTCCACTAAGAGTCCCCTGGAATGGATAAACAAATTCAGCAAATTCTCAGGATACAAAATTAGCATACATAAATCAGTAGTGTTTGTATATGCTAATAACAATCAAGCCAAGAGTCAAATCAAACTCAAATCCATTCACAATTGCTACAAAGAAAATAAAATACCTAGGAATATACTTAACTAAGCAGGTAAAAGATCTCTACAAGGAAAAGTATGAAACCCTGATAAAAGAAATCACAGAATATACAAAGAAATGAAAAAAATACATCATGTTTGTGGATCAGTAGAATCAATATTGTTAAAATTTTCATACTACCCAAAGTGATTTACAAATTCAGTGCAATCCCCATGAAATTACCAAAGTCATATCTCACAGATCTAGAAAAATAATTCTACTCTACACTTTGTTTGGAGCTAGAAAAGAGCCTGAATAGCCAAAGAAATCTTAAGCAAAAAGAACGAATCTGGAGGCATCACATTACCAGATTTCAAACCATACTATAAGATATGGTAACCAAAGCAGCATGATATTGGTATAAAAATAGAGACATAGATCAATGATACGGACCAGAGAACCCAGATATAAAACCATCTACCTACAACCAACAGATCTTTGACAAAGCAGACAACTATGTACACTGGGAGAAAGAAGCCCTATTCAATAAATGGTGATAAGAAAATTGGATAGCCATATGCAGAAGAATGAAACAGGTACCCTACCCCTCACCACTCACAAACAATTACTTCAAGATGGATAAAAGACTTAGATCTAAGGCATAAAATCATAAGAATTCTAGAGGAAAATGTAGGAAAAACTCTTCTAGATATTGGCCCAGGCAAATAATTTATGACTAAGATCCCAATGGCAAAAACAAAATTTAGTAAATGATATTTGATTAAACTGAAAACCTTCTGCACACTAGGTAAACAATCAACAGAGCAAATAGACAACCTGAAAAATGGGAGAAAATATTCACAAGCTACACATCTGACAAAGGACTCATAACTAGAATTTACAAATAGTTCAAGCAAATCAGCAAGAAAAAAAAATAGTCCTATTAAAATGTGTGCAAAAGATAAGAATATTCTCAAAAGAATAAAGACAAATGTCTAATAAACATATGAAAAAATAATCAACATCACTAATCTTCAGGGAAACACAAATTAAAACCACAATGAGATATCACTTTACCAAGTTATAATGGTTTTTATTAAAAAGTCAAAAAGCAAATATGTTGGTGTGGATATAGAGAGAAGGGAACAAGTATACATTTTTGGTGGGACAGTAAATTAGGTCAACCTCTATGAAAAACAGTATGGAGAGTCCTCAAATGACTAAATGTAGAGGTACCATTTGATACAGCAATCCCACTACTGGGTATTTACCCAAAAGAAAAGAAGACTTTTCATCAAAAAGACACCAACACTCAAATGTTTATTTCAACACAATTCACAATTGCAAAGATATGGCATCAACCCAAGTGCCCATCAATTCATGAAAGGATTGACAAAATATGGTATATGTATACCATGGAGTACTATTCAGCCATAACAAAACATGAATTAATTCCCTTTTCAACAATCTGGATGGGACTGTAGACCATTCTCCTAAGTGAAGTATCTCAAGAATGGAAAAGAATCAACACATTTATTCACTATTAAATTATAACTAACCAATGAGCATATATGTGTACAGAGGGAGGTAAAACTCACTGGAAATCAACCAGTGGAGAGTGGAGAGGAGGAGATGGGAAAAAACAAACCTAATGAGTACTATGAACACTATTTGGTGACACACACACCTTTAGCTGGGATTCAAGCATTACAAAAAGGATCCATGTAATGCAAAACACCTGTGCCCCCTTAATATTTTGAAAGATAGTTCTTAAAAATAATAAAAGGATCAATTCAATATGAAAATATGAACATTCCAAATTTGTTTGCATCTAGTAAATAGCTTCAAAATATGTAAAGCAGAAGTTGACAGAAGTAAAAGTAGTAAGAGAAAATTCAAAAATTATAGTTGTCAATTTTAAATCATCACTTGGTAACTGAAGAATAAGCAAATAAATATGAATATCAATATAGAAGATTTAAATAAAACAATAAAACAAATTGATCTAGCCAAAATATATAGTCTACTACATCCAACACCTATAGAATACACATGTTTTTATTTCAAATATATGTGGGACATATACTACAATAGAAAATATCCTGGGACATAAATTATGTCTCAAAAATTGCAAATATAACAGTGATGTCAGCAAGATGGCACACTAGGAAGCTCTGGGTCCTTACTCTTTTACAAAATCACTTTTTTTTTTTTTGAGACAGAATCTTGCTCTGTCACCTGGGCTAGAGTGCCATGGCATCAGCCTAACTCACAGCAAACTCAGACTCCTAGGCTCAAGGGATCCTCCTGCCTCAGCCTCCTGATTTGCTGGGACTACAGGTGAAAACCACCATGTTGGGCTACTTTTTTCTATTTTTAGTAGAGAAGGGTCTCGCTCTGGCTGAGGCTGGTCTCAAAATCCTGACCTCAAGGGTTCCTCCCGCCTTGGCCTCTCAGAGTGCTAGGATTACAGGAATAAGCCACTCCACCTGGTCTACAAAATAATTTAAAAAATAACCAGGGACTGGCTAAAATAGCTTTATATGAGCTCTGGAGCACAGTCAAAGGTCTACTGTAACCAACTTACCATGCAATCAAGGAAAACCATATTCAAAACAGTATAAAATTTCATCACATTTTTACTTTCCCATGCCTCACTTTCTCCCTGGCATGACACAGTGCAGTCTGGGGTATGTATGTAGCAGGCTAGATTCTAATTCCTTTCTTCAGTCCAGAGGGAGCAGAGGGGATATTATTTGCAACATTCAAACCTGTCTAGGTGATGAATGAAAGATTATTCTCTATTTCAGTTAACATAGGATTTAGATGGAGAAACCAGCATAGCTCGGTCTCAGGTTAGGAAAAATTATAGGAAGCAGAGGACACTGCACATAGCCACTGCTCATGAAAGCTACAGGGGCATTACAGACCTGCAGAATCTCATGACAAGAGATTATAGAGAGATATAATGGAACATTTAAAGCCCCAGGAAGAAGCAGGCTTGAGATTTTATTTTTTTTAGATTAAAATATTTAAAGCAACTTATAAGGGGGGGTGAAATGGTACTCACATGGCCCCAGGAAAGATAAATTCCCAGAAAAGGCCTGAGAAGACATTATGTCTTTATGCCAGGTTGATTATAAGACAATAAACAGGCTCTGCTAATTAGTGAAGGTCTTCCCTAGGAGAGATCCAGTCTGCAAAGACTTAGAGATGTGGCTGCTTCTATTTTCAATAACAACAACAAAAAATCACAAGACATACAAAGAAACAGAGAAACATAGTCTATTCAGAGAAAGAAAATAAAGTGGTAGAAAATGTCCTTGAAAAAAAAAGATAAACATCAGAAATACAACACAAATAATTTTAAAAGACTGTCTTAAATATACTCAAAAAGTTAAATGAAAACATGGGCAAAGAGCTAAATGGAATTGGGAAAATGATATGTGAACAAAATCATAAGTATCAATAAAGAGATAGAAATTATAACAAGAAACACAACCAAATTTTAGAGCTGAAAAATATAAAAACTTAATTAAAATTTTTATTAGAGGAGTTCATCAGCTAAATTCAAGAGGTAGAAGAAAGAATCAGCCAACTTAAACAAAAGACATTTGAAATTATCAATTATATAGAGCAAGTAGAAAAAAAGAAAGAAGAAAAGTGAACAAACCCTAGAGGGCCATCAAGCAGAAAAATATAAGTATTATGGAATTTTAAAAATATGTGATAGAGAAAGGGTTAGAGAGATTATTAAATAAATAATGGCTGAAAGATTCTCATATTTAAGGAAACAATGACTCTACCTATCCAAGGGTCTCAACAAACTCCCAATAGGATAAATTCAAAGACACTTACATTAAGACACATTATAATTTAACTGTTGAAGGCCAAAAACAGAATATGAAAAGAAGCTAGAGAAAAGTGACTGATATCATACAAGACTTCTTTAATAAGTTTCACAGTGGATTTCTAATCAGAAAACCAAGAGGCCAGAAAGCAGCGGGTTGATATAATTAAAGTGCTGAAAGAAAAAAAAAAAAAATACTAGTCAAACTAGAATTCTATATCTGGCAAAGCTGCCCTTCAAAAATACGGAAGAAATTTAGTCATTTCCAGATGAACTAAACCGAAGGAGTCCATTAACAACTAACATACCTTACAATAAATGCTAAATGGATGCCTTATAGTAAAAAAGGATTTCAGAGAAATTTGAGGTCATGTGAAAATGTAAAGATCTCTGGTGATGGAAAAATGCATAGACAAATATATAAACCAGTGTTATTGTAAGTTTTGCTATAATATTATTTTTATTTTCTACAATATTTAAAAGGCAAATGCATGAAATAATAAATCTATATTAATAGATATACAATAAAAAGATAAAACTTGTGATATAAAAGATATAACTTGTGTAAAAGATATAAAAGATATAACTTGTGATATTAATAACAAAGTGGAGGGTATCTGTAGGCAGTAGAGACTTTGTCTATAATTGAACTTAAGTTCATATCACCATGAAACAAATTTTTATAACTTTATGATGTCATTTGTAGTCCCTATATGTCCTAGTTCATTTTGGGCTGCGAAACATAAAGCCTGAGACTAGGCAACTGACACAGTAGAGAAATTTATTTCCTCACAGTTTTGGAGGCTGGGATATCCAGCTGGGACGAAAGTGCTTGCATCATAACATGGCAGAAGAGAAAGACAGTTGAATTTATCCCCTTATGGGGAACCCACTACCACAATAATGGCATTAATCCATTCATAAAAGTAGAGCCCTTCTGATTTAAACATTTCTTAAAGGTCCCATCTTCTAATGTAGCAACATGGAAATCAAGTTTCTAACAACATAAACTTTGGGTGACACACTTAAACCATAGCACCGTGGTAAAAATAAAGGAAAAATATCTATAGAATATACAAAAAAGGAAATAAGACTGAGGTCAAAATGTGTCACTAAAAATAAAAATGGACTGAACACAAAGGAAAATAGCAACAGAGAAAATAAGGGACAAAACATGAGACATACAGAAAACAAATAAAATGACAAAAGTAAGTCTTCCTCTGATAGTATTTATTTTAAATGTAAAGGGAATAAACTCACCAGAAAAAAGGCATAGATTTGTAGATGGATTAAAAAACAGGATTCAACTATATTCTGTCTCCAAGAGATCCAGTTTAAACATAAAGACAAATAGGTTAAAAGCAAAAACATAAAAAAGATATTCCATGCAAATAATAAATGAAACAGAGAATAGGTGGATATACTATCAGACAAAATATACTTTAATAAAAACTCTTACAAGATAGAGAATGACACTATGTATTAACAAAAAGGTCAATTGATCAAGAAAATATAAGAATTATAAATATATATGCAACAAACTTCAAAGCTCTAAAAAATATTAAGTAAAATTCACAAAATTAAGATGAGAATTAGACAGTTGTACAAAAATGGTAAGCAACTTCAATAGTCACCTTCAGTAATTGGTAGAACAAACAGAAAGACAATCAGTAAGGAAATAGAGGACTTCAACAGCTCTATAGACTAATTGGACCTAACAGACATATACAGAACACCCCATCCAACAACAGCAGAATGTTCATTTTTCTCAAGTGCACATGGAAAATTCTCTAGTATATATCATGTATTAAGCTACAAAACAAGGCTTAATACATTTTAAAAGATTGAAATCATATAATGTATCTCTTCCAATCACTATAAAATGAAACTAGAAGTAAATATCAGAAGAAAAATCAAGAAATTCACAAATATGTGGACATTAAGCAGTATAGTCTTAAACAACCAATGGATTAAAAGAAGAAATAACAATGGAAATTTAGAAACATCTTGAAACAATGAAAATGAAAACACAACATACCAAAACTTATGGGGTGCAGTTAAAGCAGTACTATGAGGGATATTTATAGCGCAAATGTTTAGATTTAAAACGAAGAAAGATCTAAAATAAACAACTTAATCTAACACCTCAAGGAACTAGAAAAGGAAATAAACTAAACACAAGGCTAGCAGAAGGAAGGAAATAAAAAATTAAAACTGATATAAATAAAATAGGGAATAGAAAAATGATATAGAAAATTAAACCACTAATTTGTTCTTTGAAAAAATCAATGAAATGACTTTTTTTTAAGACAGATTGACTAATAAGAAAATAAATAAGTATCAAATAACTAAAATCAGAAGTAAAAGTTTGGTCATTACTACCAATTTTATAAAAATAAAAAGTATTGGCCAGGCGCAGTGGCTCACACCTGTAATCCTAGCACTCTGGGAGGCCGAGGCGGGCAGATTGCTCGAGGTCAGGAGTTTGAAACCAGCCTGAGCAAGAGCGAGATCCTGTCTCTACTATAAATAGAAACAAATTAATTGGCCAACTAATATATAGAGAAAAAATTAGCCAGGCATGGTGGCGCATGCCTGTAGTCCCAGCTACTCGGGAGGCCGAGGCAGAAGGATTGCTTGAGCCCAGGAGTTTGAGGTTGCTGTGAGCTAGGCTGATGCCATGACACTCACTCTATCCTGGGCAACAAAGCGAGACTGTCTCAAAAAAAATAAAAATAAAAATAAAAAGTATTATAAGAGAATATTATGAACAATAGTGTACATCAGTAAATTAGATCACCTAGATGAAAGCCACAAATTCCTAGAAAAACATGACCTATCAAAACAATTAAGAAAATTTTAAAAATCTAGATATACTTACAACTAATAAGGAGGTTGAATCAGTGATTACAAACCTCCCAACAAAGAAAAGTCCAGGACCTGATGTCTTCGGTGGTCATTTTACCAAACATTTATGCAAGAAGTAACACCAATTCTTCTCAAACTCTTTCTCAAAATTGAAGAAGAAGGAACACTTCCTAACTCATTCCATGAGGCTAGCTTTACCCTGATATCAAAGCAAGCCAAAGATAGTATGAGAAAACCACAGACCAACAACTTTTATAGTGATTCATGCAAAACCTCTAAAAAACAATGCAGTAAACCAAATTTGACAACACGTTAAAGTGATTTATTACTATAATGCAATGATGTTTAAACATAAGTAAATCAATCAATGTTAATATACCACATTAACAGTATGAAGAAAAAAACTAAATGAGCATCTCAATTGATACAGAAAAAGCATTTGATTAAATTCAATACCTTTCAATACCTTTCCATGATAAAAAAAAAAAAACACTGAACTACCTTGACATAATAAAGGCCATATATGAAAACCCTGTAGTTAGTATTTTACTCAAATGTGACAGCCTTCAGCTTTTCTTCTAAGTTAAGTCACAAAACAAAGATCCCTGATTTTGCCATTTCTATTTAACACATTATTGAGATTTCTAGTAAGAGTAATTAGGCAAGAAAAGAAAACAAAAGGCATCCAAATTGTAAAAATGTTGGAAAATTATCACTGATCACAGAAGGCATGATCCTGTATGTAGAAAACCCTAAGTATACACAACAAAGTGTCAGAACTAATTTAAAAATTAGGCAAATTTGTAGAATACAAAATCACTACATAAAATTATTTGCTTTTCTATATATTAAAAAAGTTTCATCTGAAAAGAAAATGTTTTAAAAATTCAATTTGCAATAGCATTAAAAAGAATAAAATTATTAGCAATAAATCATAGAAAGGACTTGTAAACTTAAAACGATAAAACACGGCTGAAAGAAATTAAAAAAACAAATACGTGGAAAGAAATTACAGTTCACTGGTTGGAGGAATTAACACTGTTAAGATTTTAATACCAGCCAAAGATATCTACAGATTCAGTGTAATCACTCTCGAAATCCCAATAACAATGTTGCAGAAATTGAAAAGCCTATCCTGAATTTATATAAATTCTTAAGGGACCTGAAATATCCAAAACAATGTTGAAAAAGAACAAAGTTGGAGGTATCACACTTCCTGACTTCAAATTTTACTACAAAGTACAGGAACCAAAACAATGTGCCACTGGCACAAAAATAGGCATATAGAACAACAGAACAGAATAGAAAGCCCAGATAAACACCTTTGCATATATGGTCAAATGATTTCTGACAAGAAAACCAAAATGTCAAAAAACAAAAACTTTTATCGGGCTGTGGGCAGGTGGGAGGGGGAAGGAGGGTAAGGGTGTATACTTACATAATGGGTGTGGTGCGTACCACCTGGGGGTGGACACGCTTGAAGCTCTGGCACGGTGGTGGTGGGGGGGAGGGTGGCAGGGGCAATATATGTAACCCTAACAATATTTGTACCCCCGTAATATGATGAAATAAAAGGAGGGGGAAAAAAAAAGAATTCCAAGACCATTCAATGACGAAATAGTAGACTTTTCAACAAATTTTATAGGGAAAATTAAATGTCCACAAGCAAAAGAGTTAAGTTAGACCTTTACATTACACCATGAAAAAAGAAAATTGGTCAAAGTCCTAAATTTAAGAGCTAAAACTATTATATAAATCTCATAGAAGAAAATGTAAGGGAAAACCTTCATGACGTTGTGTTTGACAATAATTTCTCAGTTATGATACCAAAAGCACAGGCAGTAACAACAACCAAAATAGGTAAATTGAATTTCATCAAAATGAAATATTAGTACATTTGCTCATCAAAGGCTGTTATTGACAGAGTAAAAGGTAATCCAC
Organism: Mirza zaza; assembly: GCA_008750895.1. Classification (NCBI taxonomy): domain Eukaryota; kingdom Metazoa; phylum Chordata; class Mammalia; order Primates; family Cheirogaleidae; genus Mirza; species Mirza zaza. The sequence continues at coordinate 4,490 of VSMD01110355.1, read as the reverse complement.
AAAATGAGAGAAAATTTTTGCAAATCACATTTCTGATGAGGGTTTAATATTCAGGATATATAACAGATTCCTGCAACTCAACAGCAAAAATCCAAGTAAACCAATTCAAAAATCGGCAAAGGACTTTAAGAGACATTTCTCTACAAAAGATATACAGATGACCAATAAGTATATATGGAAAGATCTTCAACACCATTACCTATTAGGGAAATGTAAATCAAAACTCACAGTGAGATAGTGCCTTTCATCCATTAGGATGTCTATTATCCAAAACACAGAAAATAATAAGTGTTGCCAAGAATGTGGAGAAATTAGGAGCTTTGTGCATTGTTTGTGGACATGTAAAACCGTGGAAAACAGATCCTCAAAAAATTAAACATAAAATTAACATACACACCAACAATTCCACTTCTGGATATATAACCAAAAGAAATAAAAGCAGGAACTAGAAAGGATATTTGTACACCCATGTTCATAGCAATATTATTTACAATAGCCAGAAAATGGAATCAACCTAAATGTCTATCAATGGATTACTGGATTTACAAATCAAGATACAGCCATACAATGAAATATTAGTGAACCTTAAAAAGGAAGTTCAGACACTTGCTATAACATGGATGAAGCTTGAAGACATTATGCAAAATGAAATAAGCCAGACACAAAAGGACAAATTACTTATATGAAGTACCTATAGTAGTCATATTCATAGAGCTAGGTAATAGAATGGTTGTTGCCAGGAGCTGAGGAAGGGGAAATGGGAAGTTATTGTTTAATGGGTACAGATTTTCAGTTTGGGAAATGAATAGATTCTGGAGATTAACCACTTCAGCTATTATCAACTATGGTTGATAGCCATAGATTAACCGAGCGTTGACTTTAGCCGACAGCCCGGATATGAAGGCTCACAGCCCAGCGTCGACTTTAGCGTTAATAACAAAACTTGACTTATCTAATTTTTCATTTATCAAAATAAAATTGTGAACATTTAACAGTAACATAATAAAAACATATATGTATATGTTACTTATTCTGATTTACATTACAAGTAAAGCTGCCTATAAAGTGAAACAAGCTTTCAGTGCTTTAAAGCTTTCCTCATCACACAAGAGCAAAACGGATTTGTCGTCAATGCACAGCACAAACTATCATTCAGACTATGAGTGCCGGCTGTGGGCAAGGTTTTGCAGCGCCATAACGAAGTTAATGGTAATGTTGATTGCACAACAATGTGATTATGTGTAATGTCATTGAACTGCACACTTAAAATGAGCAAAATTGTTAATTTTACTACAACAAAAAATAATTGCAGATCTGATATTACATAGAAAATGACAGAGTATGTTTAAATAAATATTTAATAACAAAAACATAACTAAAAATTGTACAAATATATGGAAACTAAGCTACACAATTCTAATCAATTTATAGGTCAATGAATAAATCAGTGTAAATTAAAAAAATATTTAAAACTGAATGATTATGAAAATATTACATATCACAATGTGTGAGATGCAATAAAAGCTGAGAGATTATATATAGCTTCAAATGTGTATATTAGAAAGAAAAAAAAATTGAAAATTAATTATCTCAGTTTCCAGTTCAAGAAGGCAGAAAAAGCACAGGAAACAGAACTCAAGGAAAATAGAATAAAGATAAATGTAAATATAATATCAAAAATAGATAACAGACACACAGTAGAGAAAATTCAACAAAATCAAACAGTTATTCTTGTATAATATTAATAAAATTTATAAACCCATAGATTGATCAAAAAATAGAGAATGCACAGATTAGCAATTTTGGAAATGAAAGAAGATTTATCCTTAGGACTGTGCATATACTGGGGGAAATAATCCTTATTCAATAAATTGTGCTGGGAAAACTGCATAGCCACATGTAGAAGACTGAAACAGGATCCACACTTTTCACCACTCACAAAAATTAATTCATGATGAATAACAGACTTAAACCTAAGGTATGAATAACACACTTAAACCTATAAGAATTCTAGGAGAAGAGGTCAGAAAAACTCTTATAGACATCTGCCTAGGCAAAGAATTTATGAAGAAGACCCAAAGGCAATCAGGGCAACAACAAAAATAAATAAATGGGACCCGATCAAATTAAAAAGCTTCTACACAGCCAAAGAAACTGTCACGAAAGCAAACATACAACCTACAGAACGCAAGAAAATTTTTGCATGCTACACATCTGATAAAGGGCCAATAACTAGACTCTATTTAGAACTCATGAAAATCAGCAAGAAAAATCAAACAACCCTACCAAGTGGGCTTCATCCCAGGGATGCAGGGATAGTTCAACATATGTAAGTCTATAAATGCAATTCACCACATAAACAGAATCAAAAACAAAGACCACATGATTCTTTCAATAGATGTAGAAAAAGCTTTTGACAAAATTCAACACCCTTTCATGATACGAACACTTAATAAAATAGGCATAGAAGGGACATACCTAAAAATGATACAATCCATATATGACAGACCCATAGCCAACATCATACTGAATGGGGAAAAATTGAAAGCATTCCCACTTAGAACTGGAACCAGGCAAGACTGCCCACTATCTCCACTTCTATTCAACATAGTGCTGGAAGTCCTGGCTACAGCAATCAGACAGGAAAGTGGAATTAAAGGTATCCAAATAGGGGAAGAAGAGATCAAACTTTCACTGTTTGCTGATGATATGATATTATACTTAGAAAACCCCAAAGATTCAACCAAGAAACTTCTGGAACTGATAAATGAATTTGGTAAAGTTTCAGGATCCAAAATCAATACACAGAAATCAGAGTCATTCATATATGCCAACAATAATCAAATTGAGAACCAAATCAAAGACTCAATTCCCTTCACAATAGCAACAAAGAAATTAAAGTACCTAGGAATATACTTAACCAAGGAGGTAAAAGACCTCTACAGGGAGAACTATGAAACACTGAGAAAGGAAATAGCAGAGGATGTAAACAGATGGAAATCCATACCATGCTTGTGGGTCGGCACATTCAACATCATTAACATGTCTATACTACCCAAAGTGATCTACAGATTCAATGCAATACCTATTAAAATCCCATCAGCATTCTTCACAGATATAGAAAAAATAATTTTACACTTCGTTTGGAACCAAAGAAGACCCTGCATATCAAAAGCAATTCTAGGCAACAAAAACAAAATGGGAAGTATTAATATGCCAGATATTAAACTATACTACAAAGCTGTAGTAATTAAATCAATCTGGTATTGGCACAAAAATAGGAATATTGACAAGTGGAACAGATCTGAGAATCCTGATATAAAACCATCTTCATATAGCCATCTAATCTTTGACAGGGCAGACAAAAACATACACTGGTGAAAAGAATCCCTTTTTAATAAATGGTGCTGGGAAAACTGGATAGCCACTTGTAGAATGCTAAAGCAGGACCCACACCTTTCACCTCTCACAAAAATCAACTCACGCTGGATAACAGACTTAAACCTAAGATATGAAACTATTCGAATTCTAGAGGAAAATGTTTGAAACACTCTCCTAGATATGGGCCTAGGCAAAGAATTTATGAAGAAGACCCCAAAGGCAATCACAGCAGCAACAAAAATAAATAAATGGGACATAATCAAACTAAAAAGCTTCTGCACAGCCAAAGAAATAGTCATGAAAGTAAACAGACAACCTACAGAATGGGAGAAAATTTTTGCATCCTACACATCTGATAAGGGACTGATAGCTAGAATATACTTAGAACTCACAAAGATCAGCAAGAAAAAAAATAAAACAACCCTATCAAAAAGTGGGCAAAGGACTTGAACAGAAACTTTTCTAAAGAAGACAGAAGAATGCCCAACAAATATATGAAGAAATGCTCAACATCTCTAATCATCAGGGAAGTGCAAATCAAAGCCACAGTGAGATATCACTTAACTCCAGTGAGAATGGCCTTTATCAAAAAGTCCCCAAACAATAAATGCTGGTGTGGATGTGGAGAGATAAGAACACTCCTACACTGCTGGCGGGACTGCAAACTATTTCAGCCTCTTTAGAAAGCAATATGGAGATACCTTAAAGCGATACAAGTGGATCTCCAATTTTATACAGCAATCCCATTACTGGGCATCTACCCAAAAGATCCAATGACACTCTACAAAAAAGACACCTGCACTCGAATGTTTATAGCAGCACAATTCATAATTGCAAGGCTGTGGAAACAGCCCAAGTGCCCATCAATCCAAGAGTGGATTAATAAAATGTGGTATATGTATACCATGGAGTACTATTCAGCTCTAAGAAAAAACGGTGATATAGCACATCTTATATTTTCCTGGTTAGAGCTGGAACCCATACTACTAAGTGAAGTATCCCAAGAATGGAAAAACAAACACCACATATATTCACCAGCAAACTGGTATTAAATGAGCAGCACCTAAGTGGACACATAGGTACTACAGTAATAGGGTATTGGGCAGGGC
>VSMD01110354.1:0-23992 GCA_008750895.1 Mirza zaza | reverse complement strand
TCTAATAGTTTCATACCTTAGGTTTAAGTCTGTTATCCAGCGTGAGTTGATTTTTGTGAGAGGTGAAAGGTGTGGGTCCTGCTTTAGCTTTCTACAAGTGGCTATCCAGTTTTCCCAGCACCATTTATTGAAAAGGGATTCTTTTCCCCAGCGTATGTTTTTGTCTGCTTTGTCAAAGATTAGGTGGCTATATGAGGATGGTTTTATATCAGGATTCTCAGATCTGTTCCACCGGTCAATATTTCTATTTTTGTGCCAATACCAGATTGTTTTAATTACTACAGCTTTGTAGTATAGTTTGATATCTGGCGTATTAATGCCTCCCATTTTGTTTTTGTTGCCTAGAATTGCTTTTGATATTCGGGGTCTTCTTTGGTTCCATACGAAGCGTAAAATTATTTTTTCTATATCTGTGAAGAATGCTGATGGGATTTTCATAGGTATTGCATTGAATCTGTAGATCAGTTTGGGTAGTACAGACATTTTAATGATGTTGAGTCTGCCGATCCACGAGCATGTTATGGATTTCCATCTGTTTACATCCTTTGCTATTTCCTTCCTCAGTGTTTCATAGTTCTCCCTGTAGAGGTCTTTTACCTCCTTGGTTAAGTATATTCCTAGGTACTTTAATTTCTTTGTTGCTATTGTGAAGGAAATTGAGTCTTTAATTTGGTTCTCAATTAGACAGTTGTTGATGTATATGAATGCCTCTGATTTCTGTGTATTGATTTTGTATCCTGAGACTTTACTAAATTCATTTATCAGTTCCAGGAGTTTCTTTGTTGAATCTTTGGGGTTTTCTAAATATGATATCATATCATCAGCAAACAGTGAAAGTTTGGTCTCTTCTGCCCCTATCTGGATACCTTTAATTTCATTTTCTTGTCTGATAGCTGTAGCCAGGACTTCCAGCACTATGTTGAATAGAAGTGGAGATAGTGGGCAGCCTTGTCTGATTCCAGTTCTAAGTGGGAATGCTTTCAATTTTTCCCCATTCAGTATGATGTTGGCTATGGGTCTGTCACATATGGCTTGTATCCTTTTTAGGTATGTTCCTTCTATGCCTATTTTATTAAGTGTTCGTATTATGAAAGGGTGTTGGATTTTGTCAATGACTAGACTGCAGCTATGCATTTGGGGGAAGAATACCATGAAGCAAAGTACCCATCACATCTTATGAAGGGGTAAGCTGTCAACAGGACTTATCTTTGGTGATGCTAACCTAGATCACCTGGGTGAGGTAGTGTTGGACACATTTCTCTACTGAAAAGTTACTTTTCTGACTTTTTCAGATTCTATTCTTAGGAGGCAAGTCACTAAATTCAGCCCACCCTCCAGGGGGAAGAGGGCAGAATTAAGCTCTACCTTTGAAGAAGGAAATATCTGCACAAATTATTTCTAATTCTTTTGTAAGGAAGATTTATCTTTTTTCTGTGTATTTATTTAATACTTCATTTTATTAGTATATAAACATGTATAATTATATCTTGAATTATAATCCAGTACCAAATTATTTATTTTGGTTTTCAGTATTTACAACTTTGGTTATTGATACCTCATTCAAATTTGTTTCTTGTTACAGCTTTTTAAGAAATAAAATGCACTTAATTTTTCAACTATCAAACTACAGAAAGCAAAAATTTTTAGATATAAAAAAATCCTGCAAAGAAAATTTAAATTACTGTGAACCATTTTACTAATTAAAAAAATATCTTTAGGAAAAACATGATACAATTTTCACTGCATTTTGCAAGTAGACAGAATAGTATAAGTCCTAGTACACTTAACACCCAGTTTTAAAATTAGCAATGTTTTGTTGTATTTTCTTTATTTATACATTCTAAGTCCTATTTTTTATTTGATGAAATATTGCAAATATAAACCCACACATTCATTTTTCCCTTTTAAAATTTCAGTATGTATTTGAGAGAGATATTTTCTTAGATAACTACAATGCCATTATCATGCCAAAATACCGTAATATTCTTACACTCAGTCCATATTAAATTTCTTTGATTGTTCAAAAATGTTTTTATAGAGTTTGAAATAGAGTTTGAACATCCAAAAATATGTCCACATATTATAATTTTTAATTATGTTCCACAAACCACTTTTAGTATAAAACATATCTTGTGTCTTCCTCCTCCATTTTTTTTTCATAGTATTAACTGGTGAAAATAACAGGTCACCTATGGATTTGTGTCTATCACCTATATTCCTTGTAAATTGAAAATTAGGACTAAAGCCTTAATTGCATTCTGTTTCCCACTTTTTTGGTAAGAATACTTTACAGATGATGGTTTTTACTTCATAAGTGCATCATGGCAAGAAGAACTTAATGACCAGAGAGCCTAAGATTATAGTTTGTTGGGTTCTGGTGGTAACAGCATGACTGCTGCATTGTAACATAGTCTTCTTTCTCCAATGACCAGCTTGTGACACTTTGGTATTATTTAAACATTCAGTTTTCCTTCACCTAATATGTATAGAATATATTGATGATCAAATAATATAGCAAATCTATTGTGCAAATGGCAATTGCAAAATGATATTTTCCAATTCTATAATTTTTCCAGTTGATTTACATGGGATATATTTTTCTTTTTGAGACAGTCTCGCTTTGTTGCCCAGGCTAGAGTGAGTGCCATGGCGTCAGCCTAGCTCACAGCAACCTCAAACTCCTGGGCTCAAGCAATCCTGCTGCCTCAGCCTCCTGAGTAGCTGGGACTACAGGCATATGCCACCATGCCCGGCTAATTTTTTCTATATATATTAGTTGGCCAATTAATTTTCTTTCTATTTTTAGTAGAGACAGGGGTCTCGCTCTTGCTCAGGCTGGTTTCAGACTACTGACCTCGAGCCATCCACCCACCTCGGCCTCCCAGAGTGCTAGGATTACAGGCTTGGGCCACTACTCCTGGCCTACATGGGATTTTTTTTAAAGAGTAACTTTTCCAAGCTGGGCACAGTGGCATGCACCTGTAGTCCCAGTTACTCCAGAGATTGAGAAGGGAAGAGCCCTCAAACACAAGAAGGAGTTCGAGGCCAGCTTAGGGAACACAGCAAGACCCATCTCAAAAATAAAGTAACTTTTCCTCATTAACCAGGACTTTTGGGTTATTCTGAAATGAAATTCATAAAAAGGACTGGACAAATAGTTAATTTGTTTCCTATAATTACTAATTTTTCTGGTAATGAGTTGTTTTCCTAGTGCTCATGATATTTTGTTTCTATTTGTTTTTCTTTGCCCTTTCCTTTTGAATAGCATTATGAATTCATGGGTTTTCATATATTCAATATGCTAGATATCAGTTTTCACTATTTCTCTTTTTGGTACTAAAATTGTCTTATTGTGTGAGCAACTTCAAAGTGGTTGAAGTTGCTCACACACCTATGTCATTAAGAACCAATCCATTGGTTTTTTGTTGTTGTTTGCTTTCTTTGCTGCACAACCAGATGTTCATGCACATCTGCACACTTCTTGCCCCAATCCTAAAATCAATCATATCTAAGAAGCCCTGATTCATTTTACTTGGAAGGGTATTTAGAATCCAAAATTATGGCACTGTGGGTATTCTGTGTTGCAGGGTTGTGTCACTGCTTCTAGAATAAAATATATTTTGAAAATAAATAAAAATACATTCATACCTTAATTTTATGACATTTTTCTTACAACAAAAATTATTTCCTAAAACATTTATTATTTGATATATCCTTCAATGCACATAAAATAACTCAGAATTAGCAGTAACAATATTACCACTAAAATAAGGCTACCAAATAACATTTAAGTTTTCGTTATTGTTGTTTTTGTCTTGATAACATATTCCACTAAGGATGTATATTCAAAGTGTGAGGTTCTTGATTTTTCCCCTATATTCTTATGTGATTTAATGTTATTCAAAATTATAAAGCAAGATCAGGGGAGTATTGTTTCTATCCCTGTCATCCTCTCTTTTTCTTTCTCTTCACACAGATAAATATATACTTTTTAAAATAATTCTTTGGTTTGTTTTTCTACTGTTTCTTTTTATAAATATAAATACATGTGTAAATAAAGTTTCCCATCTTAAAATACAAAATTCAGCATACCATCTGTATTCCCTACCTATCATTCAAAATATTCTATACACAAAATGTTCTATAGATATTTCACCTTGCTACTTTTACTTAACAAGTAAATACATATTTCCCTCATTTCGTTTTTTCTACTATATTAGGTGAGTATTTTATAGTTAATAATTACTTGGGTTGTTTCCAATGTCTTAACAATATAATAGGTCTGTAGTTAATAGCCCTGTGCTTATCTCATTTCATTTTTGTGCCAGTGTATTATGGGGATAGACATGGGTTCACCAAATTTAATGGTAAATGCTGCGTTGACAATTTCCGCTGCTGAGTGTTTTCCACTTTGTGTTCTCCCCAACAATGAAGGAGAGCACCTGTTACCTTACAGCCTCATCGATGAAAAGTATTGTCAAGCTTTAGGACTTTTGCCATGTAATAAGTATAAAGTCGTTCCTCTTTATTTTGTTTTGTTTTGTTTTAGTGTTTTTAGCTTGATTTTTTAATTAATGTTTTATTTTGAGACGATTATAGATGTATAGAAAAATTGCAAACGTCATATAGTGAGTTTATATACACCCTTAACCTGATTACCCCTAAAGTTAATATTTCAAACAATCATAGTGAAATTATCAATACAAGGAAATTAACATTGGTAAACTATTAACTATAGGCTTTATTTAGATTTCACCAGTATTTCTAAGAATGGCCCAAATTGCTTATTTAATTTGTCAATCTCTTATGAGTGAGAGTGAGTATAGTTTCAAATATTTAAATCCCATTGCATTTTCCCCCTGTGAATTCTTCTTTTTTATAGCTTTTGCCCACTTTTTCTCTCACGTTTTGTTTTTTCTCTTTTTGATTCCTAAGGGCTTCTTAAATGTTAGGAATGTTAGCACTTTCTATATGTTCTGCTTCATTTGTCCCATAGTTTCTCTTCTGTCTTTTGCTTACAATTTTCTACTTTATGTCTTAATAAACTTATGTTTTTATCTTAATCAAATTTATCAAGTATTTGAGCTTATTACTATTGGATTTTTAAGTCATATTTAGGAAGATTTCTATTCTCTGTCAGGTTTTAATGAAACATATCCCAGTTCCTGTTAACAATTGTATAGTTTCATTTTCAATATTTAAATCTATTTAAATAGATTTGGAATCCATTTGGAATTGTAGGGACCAAGGCCCTTAGCCCCCTAAAGTTTCACTGAAAATCATGGACATAGGGCAGATGGATTAATTGAGAAAGGCACATACATGTATTTGACATGCATACACGGGAGCCTCTGGAATGAAGACCCAGAGGTATAGGGGGAATTGTCCCTTTTTATGCTTAGGTTCAACAAAGTAGGGACAGCCATGTAGAAATGTGGTTGGACAAAAAGGGTGTGATCTGATGCTGTAGACTGAGTGGGGAGACCAGATTGTCTGTCCAGCTTCTTCTTGGGCTCTCTGGGCACCACTCCTTACTCTTGGTGTGGGGCAGGCCCCCCACTGGCCTACAGTCAGACAAGGAAGGTCAGATAATTTCTTTATGGCCAGTTTTTACAAAGAATAATTTGAGCTTTTATGGTTGGCTTTCAGGAAAACGGGCTCTGGTTTCTATGACCCACCTTGGGGAAGAGGGATTTCAGTTTCTATGGCTAGATTCAAGGGAGAATGGGACTGAGAGGCAGGACGATAGGAAAAGGTCAGAGAAAAACTTTTGCTTCTGAGGCCTTCATTTTGGGGTACTGTCTTCTGAACTCTAGCAGAATTTATCATATTTTAAATACAAGGTAAAGATCTAAATTTATCTTTTTTTAATGGTTATCTATTTGTCTTGATATAATTAATTTTAAAATTCCATCTTTCCTCAACAATTTGAGTTGCAACATTTTTTGATATCAAATGTCTCTACATAGTTAAGTCTATTTCTAAACTTTGTATTTTTGCTATTGCTCTATCAAAAAATGTAGGAATCATATATTTTAAGATGTGGAGAATTTGTAATATGTTAAATGTTCTGTAAACTTAGTCTTTCTCCTTTTGCTCCATGGCTATTCTTGTTTATTCTTTTTTTCCTTGTGTCACTGTTAAAATCAACTGGCTGGATTCAGGAGGAGTGTGGCAGAGGCACCTAAGTGCATCTTCACTGAGATTTTATTTATATTATGTCTAGTTTTTAGTTATACTTTCACAGAGGGGAAGTTAAAGATTCAGGAGATTTTTCTTATAAATCACCTGTGAATGGAAATGTTGGAAATTATATCACAGCAGTAATATATATACACATATAAATATTGTACATAAAAAATGAATTGTGACTTCCAGTTTCCTCCAGAACTAGTGAGGAGCTTAGAAATGATAATTTCTATCTTTACAACAAGAAAAACAGAACCTTGACGATTCGGACCCGTGGGGAACCCAGGTGGGGCCGCCAACCGGACAGACAGCGCCCGGCCGGCGCATGCGCGGCGCTCCCTGCGCGAGGCGCGGGCGCTGGGCCCACGGGGCGCTTCAGTGGCCTCCTCGTGGACCGCCGCAGGTCGGGTGGAGACTAGCATGAGGGTGAGAAGCTCTTGGCGGCTGCAGTCTTAGGGGACGCCCATATTTGTGCGGGCCTCTCTTCAGGGAGCCCCGTCTGAGTTTCATGGGGAAGGCCCGAAGAGGCCCCGCTCGCTGTCTCGGCGGAACCACCGTCCCGCGCTTGCGCAGAGCTTCCCGCGCAAACGCCCTGTTTGGGGGTTGCGGGCGCCGGCGCTGGACGTTATTCCAGCTGGATGGAGGGAACTCCTTTTTGGCCTTTCTGTGTCCCCTAGGGGTAGAAAAGCACGAGCGTCGGGTCGAGACTCCATGGAAGTAGGCGGGAGGTGTCGAAGCCGGAGACGAGTGGGGCCGAAGACGACACGCTCGACCCGAGGACCCACCCGCGCCGCCTCAGCGGGATGAGCGGAGCGTTCTGCCGTGGGGCGGCCCGGACCGCGGCCGCTCGCGGTGAGCCCGCGCGTGCGAAAGCCCAACGCCCAGGGAGGAGACGGGCGAGCCCGCTACGAGGGCTCGAGTTTAGCGTGTCGCCCGGTCTCGGCGCGTGAAACGTTGGATGTGACTTTCTTCTCTACGGAATAAAAGCTCTCCGTGGGCCGAGACCATATCGTATCATCTTGGCGCGTTCTGTTCTAAGAATAGGCCGTCAGCAAAGCTTTTGCGAGTGAGGATGTGGGTAACTAAAACACTCATGATTTCGTATTATGACAGTTTATACAGCAACGACAGAAAACCCAGAAACTTAAGTTCCTGATTCTGGTATAGTTATTATCTCATCCAAAATATCCATTTATAAATGTTGATTTTTCTTCCTATACGCATGGTTCGTGTTTATTATAGATGAGCGGGAAACTCAGAAGAGGCCAGTAGTGACTAAGTATATAATGTCGCTAGCCGTTGGCATCTCTGTTGGAAATTTTTCCATAATGCTGTCGTTATTTTTAATTTTGCAAACATTTCACAGTCCTGGTGTGCTTTATGATGGGATTCCTTCCAACTTCATACACACATGGTCACTCACACCACTCTTTTGTTAAAGGTTCTAGATAGATGGCTGCTGTTTTGTTGATGTTTTTACATTTCCTGTGTGGTCCTGATGGCACTTGCTGACGTTTATCAGTGATTGCCTATGACTCCAAGTGTCCTTCTGTGGTGAGGATCCGATTATTGTTAGGGAGTGTCTGAAAGATGAACTTTGAGCAAAGTTTTAGTGAAAACTTTCTTTGGTCATAGCATTTGCTCCGTTCTTTGGACCTGTCAACTTTCATACCCTGTTCCTTAATCAATAGTAAAAATTATTTTGTGTATTTGCTTTTTTTAAAAGATGCTAGACTATGCATAGCTAAAATGAGATATGTTTAGTTTATAGTGCTGATGCTAAAATTAAGAAGGAAACTACTAATCAAAATACGTGTGTGAGAGAGGGAGATTATTTTTAGAAATCCCTCAGCTTAAAAACTATTGCTTATAAGTGGATTAATAATGAAGAAAGGAGACTTTCAAGTTCCAGGTGACTGAGTTTTTCCTTAGGACAGAAATAAAACTAAAAATAACATATGTAACAAATAAATTGTATTTTTATATTTTAAATCTTTTTTCATAAATTTATATTTAGATGTTTCACATAAAGTTCATAAAAATGATTTAAATACTAAAATTTAGTCTAAAAAGTTGAGAGATATAGTATTTCAAGTGACATTAGGGTTCAGCTCACTGGAAAGTTAGATTTAGATTTTGAGCAAGGGTAGTTCATCAAGCGTTTTTATAACCTGGATAAAATATCCTTTGAGGCTGCTGTGGTCTAGGAATGTCCCCCAAAATTCATGTATTGAAACTTAATTCCCACTGTGGTGATACTAAAAGGTGGAGTCTTTTGAGGACGCAATTAAGTTATAAGGGCTCTGCCCTCGAGGATGTCTTAGTACCTTACGAAAAGGCGGGAGGGAACTAGCTAAGGCCCTTTTTGTGCCCTTCCCTCCCTTGCTCCATGTGGAAACACCTTCATGGCACTGCTTGCCAGTGCCTAGATCTTGCAATTCCCAGCCTCCAGAACTGTGAGAAATAAATTTTAGTTATTTGTAAAGTACCCAGTCTATGGTATTTTGTTATAGCAGCCTAAATGGACTAAGACAGAGACCCCCTATTTCTTTTGCTCTTATTCTCTGCCCATTGACCACCTCAGTGGCCTTGACACTGAGAGGAATGTGCTCTCGACAAAGACACAGGGAGTAAGTGCACCTTAATTTGAACCTGTGAATTGGATTTTCGGTTTATCATGAGTCTCTTTTAAGTTTGCTTACAGAAGTCAGTCCTGCAAAGCCTACTTCACTCAGAGCATAGTGTCAAAATTGGGTTCCAAACGAAATGGGTTTCAGGCCTGGGATGGAAATTTCCACGACCTCTGACTGGCTCTGTCTAAGATACCTGCTAACCCTCCTCTAGGCCACCTCTCTTTTCATAAAACAAGGGTTTCTTTTATTTTTTCCCCTTAATGACTAATCATGAATCCATTAAGAGCGACAAATGTAAATGTAAATCAAATGACTAGCCGTTTTTGCATTTAAGTTTATGGATCTTTTTTATAACAAATTTATAGCTAGAGCTTCTATTGACTTTCTGGCATAATTCATAATTTCCTTTCTAACTTCACCCCTCCCCCCTAAAGTCCTAAAATCACCCAAGATTAGCCACACTTGCCTGTGAGTCATGTGCTTTCATGAATTGTTGTGCTCCTCTCTGTGCAGAATCAGCGCTATGAGGACCCCATCAAAGGCCAGCTGCTCCTGAGACGCCTCGACCGAGCCTGTGGGTAGCGCGCATGCTCACCTCCTGCAGCCTGGCGCGTGTTTGCCGGTTCCTGCCTTGCTTCTACAGGGGTCCTTAAATATGGCTAAATTTTGTCCTGAGGAGAAGCAGGTCTCTCTGCTCATTATATCATGTTTAGCTCCATAAATAATCATTATGTCCAGTAATCATGTGGGGAGAAGCTAGCTTAATTTATTGTTATTTCACTTGAATTCTTTGTATGTTCATGCAGATGTGCATGTTTATCAAATGCATATACCTTAGCACATTGTATTAGTTTCCTATTACTGCTGTAACAAATTACCACAGACTTAGTGACTTAAAGCCACACAAATTCATTCTAATTCTGAGGATCAGAAGTACGAGATGTGCCTCACTAGGCTAAAATAAAAATGTCAGCAGCGTTGCATTCCTTTCTGGGGGCTGTAGGAGAGAATCTATATTTTGCCTTTTCCAGTTTCTAGAGGCTGCCCGAACCCCTTGGCTCATGGCCCCTTCCTGAAGCCTGAAATGGCTGTTTGAGTTTTTCTTTCCTGATATCACTTTAACACAGACTTTTCTGCCTCTCTTCTACATTTAAAGACCCTAGTAATCACATTGATCCCACCTGAAGAACCTGTGCTAAACTCCCTATTTTAAGTTCAATTGACTAGCAATTTTAATTCCATCTGTTACCTTAATTTCCCATTGCCATGTAACATAACATACCCACAAATTCTGGAGATTGGGGCCTTTCAAATGTATTTGAAAGGTCACTCTCCTTCCTACCATGCATATACTCATAACAAGAAAAATCCAGAGAACATGGTGGGGATAACATGAAATCATGCTGAGAATTGAGAGTTTGGTTCAATGACAATGTGTCGAAGGTAAGAGTGATTTTGAATTCACATATATTTTGTTGTTCAGACAGATTTCTTCTATGGTTGGTGTCTCTGATGCCTAAATTTTAGAATTCAAACCACTAATAAAAAATGTAATTGTAGATTATATATACATATATTTCTCTTCACAATCAATTCATGCCCTTTGCCTCCTCATTACTGGTACAAAGTATTTCTGTTAATATAATGATATATTAGAGTTATTCTCTGAGTCACAAATGAGTGATAAGTACTCTGAAATGGAAAATATGACTAATTTGCCTGTCAGTGGCAAATCTTCCAGAGAAGTATTTCCCAAGTATTTTGAATACAAATATGTTTTTATAGTATCAATATAATTTTACATCATGCTTGTGATACTTTCAGCATCTGTTCATTGAGAAATATACCATGACCAAAACTACAGTGATTTTACCAATGTTTTTAAATACGAACGCAAATTATTCATCATGACACACACATACATTTCATACAGTGGAATATATAAGTGCATGATACAATACTATGTATTTTTTTACATATATGGCTTTATACATAAAAAATATTCAGGTTATAGGGCCTTTCTAATAATTCTGTACTCCAGAAATCCATGATAAACTAGATTATAAAATATTTCCTAAAATTTGAAAACATTTCAAATGTATTTCTCCAACCCTCACCACCAATATTTTTGTTCAAAAGTGCTATTTCCTCATATTTGACACTTAAATATAAGAGTCTAAAATATACATAAAAAAAGTGTTGAAAATTGTAAAGAAGAAATGTGCAAGTAAATTGGTTTTTCATTTCCATCTCTGTAGTTGCCTAGTATAAAACAAAGATATAGTTTAAAATTAATTTATAGAATTAAATAAGATATACCCATTAAATGCTACTTAATAATTTAGCCCACAGCCTTCAGAACAAAATCTTAAAAACCATTAAAACAAATACATATGCAAATGTTACTTCTGATTTAAGCCTTCAAGAAATAGAATTCCTGCTTATGACAATGCCAACTTCCATACAAATGAAGGATATTTCATAAGCATTTATAACTATTAAAATCCCCACTTGAAAACCGAAGTATACTATTTCTTTGAGCTCTCTATGCTAAAGAGATTGGTATGGTTTATGGAGATGTAACTGGAAAATAACTTTTAAAAGGAATATATTTGATGAGAACCATAAACTCACAATTATCCATGCACAAATATTGTATTCTAAGGATTGGGAACCTGAGGCCATAAATTCACATATGACCTAGACTCTAAGCATGGCCTTTTGACTGAATACAAATTTTATAGAACAAATTCTTTTATTTTTATTACATTTTTGTTCATCTTCTATACATTTATTTTATTTTTAAAATTAACATATTTAAAATACCAAAGAATAAAATAAGTTTCAACAAAATAATCTCCCAGATTGACTGGCACAATTAGAAATTAGTAAACCATAAGTGCTAAATTGATGGCTGTTACACTCATGATTTAGTTCTGACTTCTCTCGCCTGGCAGGTGCCACTACCATATGAGGCTGGTTGGCGAGAGTTTCTAGGGTCAAGTACCCCAGTCTGTTATCATCTTTTGACAACAGTGCACAGTGTTTCTGTTTGAAGTGGAATTCGTGACTAGTTGCACAACTCAACAATATCTTTTAATTCTGTCTGCTTAACAACTAATCATGTAAAAGATGACCAAGAAAATAGGTATTTTAATGAGGATCAGGAATTGCAATACTATTTTGTTTCTTCTAAAGATAAGATGGTGATTTGTTTGCTTTGTGATACTGCAAAATCAACATTAAAGAAGTCAAATGCTCCTCAGCATTATAACTCTCATATGGACCACAAATATTTTAAACCAGAGAGAGAGGTGAGAAAAGTTGTATTACAGAAATTAAAAGATGAAAAGCAAAAACAAGGACAATTCGTTCAAGCAGCAATAAGACCTGGAAATAATGCCACTGAAGCAACTTATAAAGTAGCTTATTTACTTTGGGGGGGGGGAGGGAAGCCATTCAGTGATGTAGAAATTGTGAAAGAATGCATTGTCAAAGTTGTAGGATGCTTGGACCCCGATAACATTTCAAAGTACAAACAACTACCTTTTTCAAGGAGAACCAGAACTGATGGGCAGCGTGAATTAGCTTTCAATTTAAAGAATACAATTTCATGCAATACTTAAAAAGGAAAATATATATTATTCAATTACTCTGGATGAATCAACTGATATTGCTGACTTTGCACGGGTTTTATACTATATCGGATCATAACAGAAGATTTTCTTTGCTACAAAGAGTTACTCACTTTGGGCACTCTTGTGAACAGCACACAGGGAGTAGATATTTTCAATAACTTTCAAGATAAATGTCTTGAAGCTTGACTGAATTTGGTAAATTTAGTGAGTGTACGTATAGATGGGTGTTCATTCCATGACAGGAAAACATGAAGGTTTATTGCACAGATTTAAAAAAGTATTAATGGATCCAATGATCTCATTTCTTTTCATTATATCTTGCAAAATCTCTGTGCTAAAGCTACTATTATAAGTGACACTTTTTGACAAGTTATAAGTTTTGTTAACTATATTCATGCAAATGTAACACGGCATCATCAGTTTTATAAAATGCTAATGTTGAATGGTAAGGTATGCAGTGTGGGTTTGCTGTGTCATTCTAAAGTGTGTTGGCTATTGCAGGGATAGGTGTTGACCAAACTATTATCTCTGGGAGAACAGATAGTTAAATTTTGTGAAGAACAGAATCAGAAATGTGAATTATTGAAAGAAGATTCCTATAGGAATGCAGCATCTCTGTGTAATACCATGTCAAATCAAAATGACTTGAATATTTCTTTGCAAGGTAAAACTAAATCTATATGTGATATGTGGCAAAAATCCAAGCATTTTGGAAAAGGCTATCTTTCTTCAAAACATTTCTTCTTCAAAAGGAAATTTTGGATGAACATTTTCCCCAGTTAGCAAAGGTCATTGATGAGCAGGGTGATATATGCAAATCACTTGAAGAATATGCAGTTGTTGTAGACTTATTAATTGCAAAATACAACGAAACGTTCACTGACTTTGAGAATCCATGACATCACACTTAAATTAGCATTTCAGCCTCACCTAGCTGATATCATCAAAGCACCTACAGATGGAATTGATTGAGCTCTCAGTAGATGACATTTTAAAGTCATTGTTTGATGCTAAGAAGATCTGATTGAAATATGGAAAAATGTCAGTCGCTTTCTGCAACATGCCAGAAAAATTCTTGCTTGTTTTTCAACCCCTTCTTGTTGTGCAACTACATTCTTCTGCCTAACCCAAATCAAGTTGCCCTTAAGGTCACAAATGACTGACACGTATCTAGAGGATCAGCTGAAATTGTGGACTTCCATGTTAAAACCAAATATTCAAATGCTTTCCAACAGAAAGAGAATATAACAAAGTCATTAAAAGGTTAGTTAACTTTAAAATTAACAAATAGCTTTTATTTTTTGAAATTATTAAGTGCATAGTAGTTAGTTTTTTATAAAATAATGTACATTTTTTAAGTATATCTAATTGAAGTTTCTTGAATGTGGCCTTATTTAACTACAGCTAAATTAATGCACTCTTCCGACATGAAAAGTTTCACATCCCTGTTGTACTCTGTGGATTGTCATAGCCATTCATTTCATTTTTCTTTTTCTTATGCTTTTCATTTTTTGGTAAAACTACTATTTACTTGAATATTTATTAGAAAACAGCAAAGGAAGTTAAATAATCATCAAAATAAAATATTCCATTTGCTTATTGAGATAACAGAATAATGTGGAGAGTAAATAATGTAACTAAAATAATGGCTTACATAAGATTGCTAAAAATTTAGGATAGTAAAAAATAAAGGTCAACATTACATTATGTGGTTTGGCAAACAAAATAAATCTTTTCACCTTGTCTCATTCATTTTATTTAGAAAATGCTTTTAAAGGCTTAATTTCTCTTTTAAGATTTGAAGTTCCTAGATTTTTAAATAGTTCCCCAAGTTTATTAAGATGATGCATTTAAAGTTGTTTTTACTTAAATATATCTTGGATATGTACTATAGGCTTTTTTTGATCAAATGACTGTGATATGTTTTTATTTTGAGATAACTTTTTATATGGACTTAAATGATTGTGAGCCTAACAATGCAGATATAACATTAACAGTTTATGTTTCCATAATAGTTAAAATTTCCTCAAATCTGATGGAGAAGAGGAATTATATAAGAGAAATGTACTGGCCTATTTCCATTGCTAAGGGCTAAAGACACAGAACATTTACAGATTAAATAGTGCATAAATTTTGGTTTATGTGCCTATTACAGCCACTGTCGACAGGAAGCAGGACGCACGCAGTGTGAACCGCGGCTGGCGGCGCCACTGGAGGCCTGTTCTCTGAAATTGGCCAAGGATAGTGCTACTAACAGCCTGCACACTAGGAGTCTCATGTTGGTTTTATTTACACAGCTAAACAATATAATGAGTATTGATAGTTTATTATGCACCTTTTATAAATAATCATTGAATTTTTTCTTAAAAGAGTATTCATCTCTAAAACCCAGTAATACCTATGCAGGGCATCTTATTTTTCATGAAGTGTTAAACGTTTTAACTAAATTTCTGGTATACTAGGAACTCTACATAAGTAACTTACAAGTCACATGATGTTTAGGAATGCTATGATAAAAATAGTAATATTAAAAATGCTTTTATAAATTATATCATCTGAGGTGAGAGAGGATTTTAGCTTCTTCCTTTCAAAACAATGTAGGTATTGAACAGAATTTAGCCAGACTAGATACTAAAACGACAAGAATCACATTTTATGTTGGCTAATATTATTGTTTAATATTTAATTCAAGAGAGGCAATGACATGTAGCTAGTAAGATCATAGATTGTAGCCTCAGTCTGTCTTGGGCTCCTAAGTTGATAGCTGTGTGAATTGCAGGTCACTTAGCTTCACTCTACTTCAGTTCCTCATTTTTTATGTGGTGATAATAATAGTACTTACCTCAAAAGATTATCATAAGGGTTGAATGAGTTAATATAGGTAAAGCACTTAAAACACTGCCTGACAACTTATTAATGCCTTTTGAAAAAATGTATTAACTTTATTCTGATTGCAAGTGCCTAGTACAAACCAGGCATGTGCTATCCTGGAGTTCCAAAGGGGAATACATTGCGTCCCCTTTTTCTCAAGGAACGTATGACGCAGTCTGGGGGAACGGATCTTACACAGATCACCTCAGTAATGCGGTAAGTCTTATAACATGAAATCCATGCCGGGTGCTATGGGAGAATCTTGACTGTTTAGAGTTTGAGGGAAGGCTTTCTGGATCAGAATATCTGAGCTGCTTTTTTGAAAATAAGAGGTTGCCCGAGTGAAGAAGGTGGGAAGAGCATTTTGATTAGAAGATAGCATGAGAGAAGACACAGAAGCATGAAGTAACATGGCACGTGCAAGGAGCTTCAAGCAATTCTGTGTCCGAGGGCTTAACCCCAGGGCCCTGCACCCCCGTCTCTGGTGTGGCCCTGCCTGTCCGGGCCTCCTTGCTTAAGGCAAATCGAATGCGTGTACACTGGTCATGGTGCCCCAGCGCCGCCCAGTGCTTACCTGCCCTTCTAAGTTAAGTCAACTCAGGAGCAGAGACTTGGGGACAGGTATTTACTCGAGAGGGGGTGCCAGAAAGCACAAATGAGTAAGCACTGGAAAAGAAAGAGTCAGGGAGGAAAGCAAATAAGGTACGTGTGAATATGTGGGCTGCTGGGCAACTGAGGCTCAGCCCTATTGCAGAACATACTTCCGATTTGTCCCGCAGGAAGATGGAGAGACTGGGGTGCTTATGTACCAGCTCCTGCCCCAACCCCGACTCCCTGACACAACACCATTGATTGATTGAATGTTGTGCCTTGAAACGATCATTGCCTGAACTTCAGCTGCTCCTGTCCCGGCCAGCAAGCGTGCACGGGGTTGGGACTTTCTCTCCTGCAGAGGAGGAGAGTCAGTGTTTAGAGTAGAATGCTCTCGGCAAGCCCACACTGTTTTCTACAGCTGCGGGTCAGCTCGGAGGTCGACGGGTAGACGTGGGATTGAGTCTGGGGGGGCCAGCTCTGGGCCCACGTTTCAGTGAGCTCTCAGTCTTCCAAAGACGTTGGAGCCAGTGTCTGGAGGTGAGAAATGAGGCAGGCGCTGACTGGAGCTTTGAGGTAAGGGTGGAAAATTAGAGAGGAGAGATTACTGACCATCTCCCAGACCATGTAATACTTGCAATTTATTTTTTTTTGAGACAGAGTGTCGCTCTGTTGCCCAGGCTAGAGTGAGTGCCGTGGCGTCAGCCTAGCTCACAGCAACCTCAAACTCCTGGGCTCAAGAGATCCTCCTGCCTCAGCCTCCCGAGTAGCTGAGACTACAGGCATGCGCCACCATGCCCGGCTAGTTTTTTCTATATATATTAGTTGGCCAATTAATTTCTTTCTATTTATGGTAGAGACGGGGTCTCACTCTTGCTCAGGCTGGTTTCGAACTCCTGACCTTGAGCAATCCCCCCGCCTCAGCCTCCCAGAGTGCTAGGATTACAGGCGTGAGCCCGGCAATACTTGCAATTTATCCTATAATGTGAAGAAAGACCTTTAAAATGGTTTCAACAGAATGTAAAATGTTTCAATTCACAATTTGGATAATTTTCTTAGATTGTAAACTTCATCCTTAACCAGAAAATAACATACATTTAATTATTTGGTTGAACATGATTTAACAATGGGTCTTGGCCCACACATGGAGATTAGATTTAGCCAAAGAAAAAATAATTAGAATCTATATTATCGTTTATATTGAGATAGCCTTACTTTTAAACATATTTTACATGGGTTTAAAGACTAAGTAAACAACAATATTTTTTGAGGCATGGAGTAAAATTTACATATTACAGGATATCATCAGTCTCGATCACGATGTCACATGCTGAATAAAAATGCAAAGATGCACAGGCTATATTAATGAATGAGTGCATTTAGGGCTATGTGTTATGTATAACATCTGATGAATGCAAGCAATCTACATTTTTAAACTTTTATTACAATCACGTCATATTTTGGATACATACATTAGGATAAGACAGTTCAAAATATTCATTCTAGGTATATTCCTATTAGTCCACAGTGCAGACACTCCAGAAAAATAAGTGAGAAACAAAACATAAATTACTTATTTCTAGGCAATTCATCATCAGTTATAGGATTTAATACTGATTTTATGTCAACGATTTTGTAGATTAAATGAAAGAGCAATCGCTTTAAAAATGATTTTTAAAGAAAGAGATAGTGATTTATAACAAGTGTGACAAAGTTACTTAAATTCAGTATTTTGAACTTCTGTTGACCATACCTTTAATAGTGCTGCCCATTTCCTGAGTGTTTCATAAAAGTTCTGTTTACTGTTTTCTAATTGTTAAGGCAATAGATAGAGGAAGTGATCACTTTCTCTCTGCCTTTTCCATTGGTATTTTAAAATATGCACATTAACCACACTGAATCATTTCTTAAGGTGCAGATAATTTAAATGGGAAATTCATACATAAATAAGCCAGAATAAGGTTGAATGCATTCATTAAAATATATTTAATTATATCAGTTATATATTTGTTTATATTATATATAAAATCTAAAATAGTTGCTGTTGACTTTCTAGAAAATTTTATTTCACTTAAATATGCAAATACGTATTGTATACAAGTGTATTAGAGTTTGCATTAATGTGTGTATCTATAGAGAGATATGCAGCATTATTATTTTGGAAGATACTTCATTTTTTCTCACAGTAATGAGAAAACATTTCTCATAGTATTTTTAAAATACTATTTCTCATAGTATTTTTAAAAAATACTATTTCTCGTAGTATTTTTAAAATTCTAAATAAACATTATTTTCATTGATTATTGAGAGCCATCTTAATATTAGATTTTGACCAGGACAGACATACCCTTCCTACATTCCCATATTGTGCGAGAGGAGGCTATTGCCTGAGTCTACTAGCTTATCGGTGGCACTGCCCGTTGCTAAGATGTAAAATGGAGAGCTGCCAAAATGCTGGGACTCAGGTAGCGTCACATGGTCCTTGATGTATCTTCCTTGGAAAAGAAGAGCTTCTTTATTATGATTCTTCTTTCAGGAATCTCAAGATAATTAGCTACATAAGCAAAATTCAAGAACAGTTTTTCTAAATAAAGCACATATAAAATAACATAAAGTCCTCTGCTATACAAACAGTACACAAACTCAAGTGCAGATTGCAATGGCAGTGTGTTGCATGACATTAAAAACAATCTCACTAAGTTGTAGCATTTCCCAGGTATATTATTTATGATCAGAACTGTGCTGTCCTTGTGACAAATAAAAGCATATAGATATGCCTTAAGTTGTTCAAGTAAATATTTAAAGTAATATTATTGTCTATCTTTTCTTTGTCATTGTTGAGTAAATTAAAACTCCATATGGCACAGTATTGTTCTACAGTATATCTCTCAGTGTTTATTTACATGCTTATCTTCAAAGAGGAAAGCGCTGTGCAACCGATGATGCTTTTGCACTGCCATTTTCTGTGATTCACTCGGGCTTTAGCAATCGTTGTAAGAGACTTTACTGCTTTTGATCTAATATTGTAATGCATGTAATTTCTACTCTTAGTGGGACGTTAGGACCCTCGGAAGATTTAATGAGTGTGGAGCATGTGTCTACTTTCACTCAGATCTATATTTATAGAGCATGCTTTGATTTATTTATCTTTCTGTAGTAAAACCATCCAAACTCCTCAGAAAAGTAGATTTATTCATTAAATGTTCAAGATGTATCTCGCCAACCAAATTATTGGTTACATGAAATAAACTCTATATTTATAAATGCACCTTTATCAATATATTTACTTTTATAAGATTCCTGACTATAGGATTGTCCTTTTCTTAGAGCAAGACACTACCACATTACCTTCTAGCAATAGCCTGTGAAACTGGGAGAGCAGGGGGAACTTTTAGGATGGTTGAAAGAGGAAAACAGGAACTCTTTTGAACATATTAACATTCCAAAGTTAATGCTAAGGGCTAGGCAATCCTAGTTGTGGTGAGATATGTTTGCCTTGCAGTTGTTTCAATTCAAGGTTGGACTGGGATGAGATTTTTTTTTTTTGTCCTCTTTCCACCTGAAATTTCTAAAAGCTTTTCCCTCCTTAGCTGACCTAGACCAGAGGCTGAGAAAAAGAACAAGTCAGATCCTATGGGAAGTTTGGAGAAGTTAGATTTAAAGTATCTTAAGGAGAGCAGAGAGGAGGGAGAGAAGCATCCATAGGTTCTCTATCATGCTAGTTGAATAGAAAGATAACAAACTGATAGGCAAATATTTACACATGTGATAATATGTGTATATTATTAAATAAAAATAAAGGTCAAGGAGGAGAAGTAGCATCTGTTGCGCATCTACAACAAGCCAATCATTTTGCATATATATAATATATGTAATACAATATTCCATTTAATCTTCAAGTGACATGGAAAGAAAAGGTCCAGTTTGCAGATGAGGAACGTGATGCTGAGAGAGGTTATGTAACCCGCCCTAAGTCAGCTAATAAGTAAAGAAGTAAGGATTGTGGCACTGGTCTCTCCACTAATTGCTTGAATTCAAATTCTTCAAAAACAATTTTTGGAAGATAAACTTATATAAAGTTTCTTATGTTATAAAGTAAATTTTCCTAAAGGCAATAATTTTAATTTTCTTTCTTTTCCCCAAATCCCACACCATTCAGTTCTATCTCATTTGTACCAATGAAATTACCAATATGATTTTGCTAAAGTAGCATGTTTAAATGCAAGTTAAATGACTTGGAATTAAAAGATATTCATGAACATTTCCTGAGGTATTTTAAAATTGCAATAAACTTCCAGTTCTTTATGGATTTGTGAGAGGGTATCATATTTACAAGCTAGGCTCTGTCTTCATTATATTAGCAAAACAAAATCTTTTCTCTCTTACCTTCTTACATGTAAAAAAAAAAAGCTCTCCTTAAAGACTACCATTGGCAGCCCACATCCGGCCTTTACAAAGGGTTTCTAGAAAATGCTGAAGAAGCAGAAACGATACCTGGGTAAATCTTATATGTGATGAATAAGTGTAAAATTGTTCAATTTCTTCTTACTACTCTCATAAGACCCAAAGGCTGCCTCTAATAGCCAGTTTTTGATGGTCACAAATCCTGACATAGACAAAATAAACTCAAATAACTCATCCAGTTTTAGAAATCCTACTTTACTTCCAGATTTTGCTAACTTTAATCTTTCACAAAAGACTTCTTTTAACTTCTTTTATATCAGGGAATTATCAAAGCATTCTTCAGAACACCTTGGAAGTTAATAAATATAAGCACAGGTTTGATACCCAGCTATATACAAATATTAAGGAATAATATTAACTTTACCAAATGTGTAACTTTTTAAAAACTAAATTTCTCAATATCTTCAAAGTAATACCTACCTTAGTCAATAAATACGCAGATAAGTATTTGGCTCTATTTCTAAAGCCTGTATATTTGACATTTAATTGCTTAATCTCTTGGGTTTGATTATGAGACTTTTCTCATCTCATCCTAGAACAATGTAGATCACAGTGATAACATATTAAAAGTGGAATCAGCTATATAATTTGTGGAGCCCAGTGCAAAATGAAAATACAAGACTACTTGTTCAAAAATTATTAAGAATTTTAGGATGGTGGTAACAGAGCATTAAACCAAATGCTGGTAACTTGCGCACTGGGCTTTGTGCAGCTGCATGAGCCCCATGTCCAGGGCCCTGGCCCTGGCCACACAATGTCAGCTACTTGATTCGTTGCCACACTCTTTCTCTCTTTCTTGCTAATACTCACTATTCCAGGTATCCTATAAAAAAGATATCTATATTAATTCTGTCTATTGCATGTATATATACATATTTTATATGTATTATGTATATAATATATATATGATTTCAAGGGCATCTCTGAAATATACCTTATAGTAAGTAAACTTTTTTTCTTTTAGACTTGGTAGTATGTAGAACCAAAACAAATATATGATCAAACTTATTTTGAGTTTTAATACTTAAAAAGATGACTGAAACTGAATGCCTTTAGGAAAATGCCTTTTTTGTTGTTGTCATTATACTAGCGAATCTCTCTAGGATTCTCCACAAAATGAACATGTCATTTTCTTATATTGCAGGCTGACCCCTGGACGTTATTTTTTCTCAGAGTACACCTGACACACACAACGAAGATTATGACTCCTGATCTTGGGTTGTTCTTCTCATCAGGTATGTCTCAATGCATATTTTCCAGGATATATAAGAATCATTTGAAAGATGTATTCTAAACTAGTGATTTTGGGTCTTTGATTACTTCTTAATACATAATTAGGATATTTAGCCTAAAGCAAAATAGAAAAGTCAAGCATGAAGAAAGACTAAATTGCCCATATTTTTGCCACTCTGAATTATCAAGTTTTAATATTGGGATATGCTCCTTTATTTTTTCTCCAATATTTAAGAGACGGAGAGTATACTGTACATATTTGTATCAACTTTTTCCATTAACAATTGATATAATTTTTAATACTTGCATTTCAGTCCATTATGCAGCAGTAGTCTAATTTATACAACTCATCTTCTGTTGCTAGAGATTCAGGACCTTGCTCATCTACCTTTTCCAGTCCTTTCTTCTTCAATGTCTCTGACCAAGGTACTCTTATGTTTTATCTTTCAGCCCTAACCTTGCCTTTTCAAACATCCCTTAATTTTTAAGGAAGCCATTGCATTGTTTTTCAACTTCAGTTTTTGTTTTTTTTTTTGATGATGCCCTTTCTCCCTCTTGGCTCTGGGGCACATTTCACTCCATTGTGACTCAGTCCTGCCTGGACTCCTGTCCTCCTTCACTGGCCCTATGGGGAGGTCCCAAGCTAGTGTACACTGACTTGATGAAAGGAACCTTGTTACTTAGGAGAGGTCACATTGCTGCATGTGATGTTAGTATTTTTTATGCAACTCTAAATACACTCTGATGTTCTCAAATTTAGTGTTAGCAACCTCTGATCCTCTGTACCATCCTCAGCCACCGTACATACCTCCTGCTGCTGCTCACCCATGGAGCTCTACGTAGGTTGCCAATGTAGGAGAGTTAAATATATGTTGGCATCTGCAATTAGGAGAATCTACTTCTGTACTTTTAGATTTGGAGCTTGTACTTGAAACCATTGTTTGCATTTTTTGTTCACAACTTCAGAATAACGTGTGCAGCCCATCCTTCCCAATCAGGAGTCACAAAGTCTCTTCGTGGGTCTGT
Source organism: Mirza zaza (assembly GCA_008750895.1). Lineage (NCBI taxonomy): Eukaryota > Metazoa > Chordata > Mammalia > Primates > Cheirogaleidae > Mirza > Mirza zaza. Next base: position 1,347 of record VSMD01110354.1, on the reverse strand, counting down.
GTCGGCTGCTCGAGATGATGTCTGCCTCATCCTCTGTAGGGCCCTCGGCAACCCACACGGTGACTTGCATGTATGACGCTCAGCCTATGTTTCATTCCATTCTATTCTAACGTATCTGCATTTGATAAAAATCCATCCTCAGTGTTGTTTTGTTGTGTCAGGTTGCTGCCTGTCAATTTTCTATCACACAGAGGTATTTCTCAGTTCTGTGCAAAATAAATTTTGACTATGGCATATAAATTATAATATTTAAAATTCAATCAAATTTTATGAAAATCCAAATGGGAAGTTTTATGTGACAGAAGCAAAATATCCATGTTGATAAATCTTTTTTTTCCCATTAAATAAATACCTTTCATGTAATGATTTTATTTTTTTAAAAATGTAAAATTATTAAGAGTTTTATCATAAAATATTTATGGGATGTTGCTATAATGTGTCAAAAACCAATGCCTCCTGCTTCTTCACCTCTTCTGTCTAAATAATTTTATTATTAATTCATTTAACAACTTTCTGTCAGGCAGTTTTTCTATGGATACATTAATAAACTATATATAATAATGCATTTGTTTGATAAATATTTATTTAATTTCTACTTATAAGGCACTTTTCTCTACCTTTGGCATATATTAGTGGAAAAAATAAGACAGAAAAAAACTCCTTACTTTATAGATGACAAAAGGGAAATAAACATAAATAATTAATTTTAGATGATAAACATTTTATTAACAAATTTAATCACAGGGAAATGGGGCACTTTGCCTGGGGCAAAGTGGGGCAGGGAATGCTTTTCTTAGGAGGTGATATTTGAGCTGAGAAGAAACCAACCACACACATATCTGGAGAAAAACAGAGAGAATAACAAGTGCAAAGACCCAGTGAGCACATTGAGTCATCAGTTGGGAGGAAATAAGATGACATTTTAATAATCAGTGAAGAGAAAGCTTGAGAAACAAACTCATGCTATGAATTAAGATAGGGATGACTAGATAAGGTCAAATATAAAATGCAGATTTTGGAGTTGATGAGGCAAAGACATTGAGAAACCAGGATGTGAGGAAAATCATCTTAGTGAGTACTGATGTTTCCAAGAATAATGACAGAGACATTGGTGGAGAGACGTAGCAGAATTGGGCTTGGTTGCTAATCCAGAGACCCCAAGAATTCTACTTGCATCTCACATGCAGAATACAGTCATGTTCCTGCTTTAGAGAACAAAATCCATCTCTGATTAAGAAGGAAGAGGATAACAAATGTTAGGGAGGTATTGATAAGTCCTTGTCTCATTGTGTCTACTACTAAGTATGAAACTTCAAAAGTGCCTTCTATACATTTATCATTAAATTC